>JABUQX010078347.1:0-22500 GCA_015478945.1 Trachelipus rathkii
ATAAAGTAAGTATTTAGTAAGTATTATATACTTTATTTTAATAGTCACTTTACATTATTATTAGTGACTTATCAGGTGTTAATTACGGACTTATTTTTATAATGTTGACTGCTTAATTCCCTTAAATTTTTTATGTTGATCTTTGGATATTTTCTTAGTTCATTGATCTATGTTAGCTTTTATTAATGTGGAAACCTAATTATGATAGGCAATACTTTCGCTGTCTTCATTATAATTATAAACTCATATTTATGTTAGATAATTTTTGTGACTAATATAATGTTTACTATATGTTTGTGTGTTAAGATAATTAATCAGTGTTAATAAATGTTGATGGTTATTAGTTCTTGAATTAAGAGAAGATTACGTGTTAAACTTATGTGATGGCTCGAAACACTACTATATTAATTAAATGTATCGTATTTTTAAATTTTATTTTTGGGTGTTTATGTATCTTTTGTTTAAATTTTTGTGTGGGTGTGTGTAAGTCTAACACAATATCCTACTTCTATCTAACCTTACTTTTATAATATTCTAACTAACATACTATTGTCTTTTGATGCATATAATTTAAAAACTCTATCTTACACTTCTTCTATATATTGTATCATAGAGGAGTTTAATCATTATAAATTATTGTCCATAAATAATTATTTATTAGATAATTAGTCATACTCTTGCGCTGTCGTATGATTAATTTTACTCTACTTGTTTATAGTATATTAAATTATTCTTTTGCTTATAAATCTGTTACTATATATTTTTCTGTAAGATTTACATATTGTCAATAATATATGTTATAAGTATATGCGAAAAAATTAAGTATTATGATTAGTTATATTTTTTGCATACTCTATTTTTTAGTTGCTTTTAATTGTGTTTTATATATAGTGTGTAACTTTGTTTAATGTTATTTCTCTGTTTATTACTGCTTTAAGATGTTTTATTTCTTTTGGTCTTTTGGCTATTTTTATTTTTTTCTTTTTAGTGTTATTCTTGTATGTATTGTCTTTACATGACTTAGCTTTTATTTTAATTTTGTGTTTATTAACTTTATGTATTTAGCATATCTTCGCTGCTGCTGTCTGATAATTAACAATGTTTGATTAAATTTTTGCTAAAATGTTACTGTGCTGTGTTAGTGTAAGCTTAACGTTAATATGTAAGTACCGAAAAAAATCAAACAGAATTCAAAGGTAATTGCTAATGTTTCCGAAAACGACCAAACAGAACATAGGTATATTAGCGTATATTTCGAAAAGTGGATGAGTTTGAACAATTTCATGATTGTATTGATACTCTAGTGAAACAGGATACCACATCAGCTTCGTACATGTTCGTTCTGATGCATTGTTAGTGCTACTTTAGTGTTGTTAAGTTGAAACTTTGTTAATGTTAGTCATTTATTCGATCATAAGGTATTTTAGGTTTTGTCATTGTGCGTTATATTTCTAGTTCAGGATATGATATGCTTTAGCTTTATTGTGTGAAAACTTTGGTACGTCAATATATTTGTTCTTGGACCGAGTAATGTTTGATACATATTTGTTAAATGCTTACTATGATTAATTAAAATAATAGTGATATGTTAGAGATCTGTTTGAAAAAAAATGTAATGTGGTACGGCTGTAAGCAAAACGTCAGTTCTTTCCTTCCAGTGATGTATTTTTTAGATTTGGATGTTTACTTATAATTTCTTGGATCAGTTCATGTTAATGTGTAGGCTTATTTGAATTGTGAAAGATCTTTGTTATTTCTGTTTTAACTGGGTTTTTAAGTATGTAAAAATTAAATTTTTAGTATACCAATCATAAATGAATAAAATTTTTAGTGAAAACAAAAAGTTTCAAAGAAATTAAAGTTAAAATTAAAGTTTTTAAAAAAAAACAAAATAAAAGTTTAAAAAAGGAAAAAAAATTCTCTGAAAAGTTTTTTAAAACAAAAAGTTTTAAAGAAATAAAGGTTAAAATAAATAAAGTTTTTAAAACAAAAAGAAAAAGATTGACTACGTTCTATATGTTTTTGCTAGTTATTTACTGGTTGTTTAAGTATGAACCCTTTGTTAAATGTTAATTGCTTTATCGTGGTTTAAGTATGTTAGGTTGAATTTATAACAAATTATTCTTACAATCCAGTTATTGTTATTGTTACCATTTTATTATGTGAAACTTTGGTATGTCACTATATTCGAGGGGGTTAGTAAATATAAAAAATAACATATTCTCTTTATGCTATGTTATATCTCAAAATGGCATACTCGCAAATATGTACAGCGTTATCCAACATGATAAATAGATCAATAGATAATACCTAATAGATCAAAGGATTGGGATGGAAGGGGAGGTAGTCGATGTTTGATTTAACTGATTCGTGATTTACCATTTAAGGTATGATAAAAATATACAATTTTTTTACGTTATAAATAAAAAGAAAGTGTAAAATTTTAAGTAAAACAAAAATTTTTAAAAAATAATAAGATTAAAAATTAAAAGAGTTTTTTTTAAAAATAAAACAAAAGTTTTTTTTAAAACAAAAAGTTATAAAGAAATAAAGTTAAAAAAATAAAAGTTTTTTTTTAAAACAAAAAGAAAAAAGATGTGAAAAGGCAACGTTATCTATAAGTGTTTTTGCTGGTTATCTTCACTGATGTTAAAGTAAGAACCTTGCTAATTTAGCTTTTATTTTGCATAAGCTGTTTATGTTTTTCGGTGTGTGTTATATCTTGCGTTTAGACTATGATATTTACTTTGTTAAGTGCAAAGAACTTTGTTCCGTTGGTATATATTTCGTTGATCAATATGATAATTAGGTACGGTGATGATAAATATTACAGTGTTAATACGAAAATATGTAATGATATGTTAGAGATAATGTTTTGAAAAGTGTTAATAAGTTACGTATTGTATGTATGTCAAAATGTTAGTTAGTTACTGTTGTTAAGTATGGACCTTGTTAATGTTAGCGATTTATTCAGGCATAAGATTGTTATGGTCTGTGATGTACAGTATCTTCGTACTCATCAGGTTAAGATATTTACTTTATTGGATGTGACATATGCGTTAGCATATATTCATTGAATCATTAAGATACTTACACAAGGTTGTGATATCATTTTTGTTTAAATATTGTTACTAATGTTATGTAAAACCTCAGTTAATTATTAGAAAAGTTAAGGTAGGTTTACGTTCTGCGCTCATATGTTAGTTACTCTTTATCTGTGTAAGTATGGATAATTTGTAATGTTAACTGTTTATGATCTGTTTAGGATTTGTTTATGTTTGTGAATGGACTTATATTTAGTTCAACTATTCTATGGTTTTGCTTTATGAGTCGTCGAACAAACTTTGATTACGATTAGATATATTCCATTGATCAGTAGATATTAGCACCATAGGTTATGATAAAATTTTATTTTTAAAATATTAACTACCTTAATCTAAAAATATCAGTGACATGTTAGAAAAAGTTTAAGTAGGTTCCGTTCTGCATCAATGTTAGTTACTTTACTGTTGTTATGGGAATGGATCTTTGTTAATGTTAGCATATGTTTCATTTTTGATAGTATGAATTAAATCCTAGACAAGGTTATGAAAATTTGTCTAAAGTATTACTATGTTATGAATATGTATAAAGTATACAGCATTTGGGTAGGGTATGGGGGAGCGGGTGGATTGGTTTTAATTTCTTGATTTCAGTTTAGGGTTGTAAATCTAACCAATTTCTTACGTTATACCAATATTGAAAAGACGTAAAATTTCAGTAAAAACAAACTGTTTAATAGCATATAAAACAAATAAATGAAATTTTGGTGTTATATTTAACAAAATATGACATAAATCACAGATCATAGATAGTGGGGAGGTTGTAGGGGGAGGGAGGATCTGAGTAGGCCGGGTCATAGATCATAGATGGGAGGTCGGAGGCTTGGAGGCTGGAAAGCAGGCGGGGAAGCTCAAAGAGGCTCTCAGAGGCTCCAGAAGGCTTTGGGTGTTTGATTTATATAAAAAACGTAAAATTTTTTAAGTTATAAACTCAAAGATAAAAAAAATCGTTTAATTTTTTTAATTTTTTTAATATTTTTTAAAAAATTTCACCAAAAATTTTTTTTAAATTTTTATATTTTTTTTAAAATAGATAATGTTGTTAAACATTTTTGATCAAAACAGAATTGAGTGGAAAGATTCTTTTAATTTTTAAAAAAAAAAAAAACTTTATATAAATTTTTTTAAAAATTTACAAAATTCTTTTTTTAATTTTTTTAAATTTTTATTTTTTATTTATTTTTATTTTCTTTCTGTACGAGATACATCATAAGAAATGATGCATCAATTTTCGGCTTGTTCTATGAGCTATATTTCTTTTGTGGGGCTGGTGACCCCCTTTTGGGATGTGTACGGCTATTTAACCCAAATACGATATGGTACCTTATAAGATTGTATACCGAGTTTCATCGTTTCATGTCAATTTCCCATGATTGAGGGGTCACCACCCCACTCTAGGGTGTGTACGATCTATTTAACCCAATATTATGAATGTGATACATTATATGGGAGGTTATACCGAGTTTCATACTTCTATGTCAATTTTCAGATTTGGGGGGCCGGTCCCCAAATTTGGTCAATAGGTCATTTTACCCCGTATACATCATAAGATACAACCTAAAGGCTGTAATCAAGTCGTTGTTCTAATAGTGGGTGTAGTGTCTAGTTTTTGTTTGTTTGGGTGTTGTTCAGGTCGTGCTCTCTGATGTTATATGCTTCTTGTGGTTCCTTTGCGTCGCAGTATATACCGCGGCTTAGTCGAATCAGATGGTACCAAGCACTACCGCGTATATTTCACACTCGTTATCGGTCATCTGTGTTCCTCTGTTAATATTCTCATTGTTTTGGTGGTTTAGAGTTTTCAAATTTCAGATTTTGGAGTGAGTACCCCGTCTGGGGTCACCCACAGTCATTTTACACCCGTGGTCATCTAAGATTACATACTCAAAGGTCTTTATTACCGATTTTCACTAATTCTATGGTCAATATATAGATTTGGTGGCGCTGGTGCCCAAATTTGATCAAATCGGGTTCATTTTACACTCCGTGATACACTTAATGACTACTGAGAGAGAGGCTGCATAATAAGTTTCGTTGTTCTATGCCTCAAATATTCCAGTATTTTGGGGTGAGTACCCGTCTGAAGGGCACACACATTTTACACCGGGTCATCTAAATACATTCTCAGAATGTTGTTATCCGAGTTTCATCAATTTCCTTTTCATATTTCAGATTTGGTGGGCGATCCCAGAATTTGGTCAAATAGGGTCATTTTACCCGATACTCTAAGATATCTACCTAAACAGGTGTATATCAAGTTTCGCTCTGTTCTATTGTAATATTGTCAATTTTTGGGTGAGACCCCCGTCTGGGGAACCAACAGTCATTTTTACACCCGGCAAATCTCAAAGATACATCTCAGAAAGGTTTATACCGGAGTTTCATCATTTATGTCAATATTTCAGATTTGGGGGCTGGTCCCCAAATTGGTCAAATCGGTCATTTTCCCCCGTATACATCTAAGATACAAACCTAAAAAGGCTGAATATCAATTCAGCTTTTACACAATATTTAATGTTTTGGCGACTGGATCCCTTCTGGCGGGCTCCTAGACACCTATACGGATCTTATAACCAGTGGGTCCCCCTTCGGGGACCCGGAGTTAAATTTGTATAGTAGACTCCAGCAAACACTCAATTTTAACCGATACTACACTTACTACTATCACTACTCTACTACTACTATACAATACTACTAACTATCAACTACTACTACTATATAATTAATATAATATATAATATTAATAATAATAATAATAATAATAAGCGAGCGAGCGGTGCGGTGCGGTGCGTCTCGGTGCGGTGCGGTGCGGGTATTGCAGGGCCATATACGTTATAATATATATTCGATAGAGTGCAGCTCGAAATATGATCATACTATTCATAATTTCTTCGACGTAATAATACAAACAACACTAAAAATAACAACATCAAACAAATACAGAACACAGACAAACATAACAATCTTCAAACTTCGGTTTTGTTGTTTTGTCATTATAGCCCTTCTGGTATCAATTTCCCTAAGCCTAAATAGTCATTCATATATCAAAGTCGGGCGGAACTCCGACTATAACTATAATAATATAATAATAAAATTAAAATAATAATAAATTATATTAATAAATAAATTAATATATATAAATAATATATTAATATAATATTAATTAATATATATATAGTTATTATAATATAATATTTTAATTTATATATATATTATTATATATATTATAAATTATATAACAATGTTGTGTGCTCGGTGGTAAATCGACAGATAGGCGATTCGACGGGCGAACGAGCGGATGCCACGAACGCTGAGTCGAGGCCGAGCGCACAACATGCAAAGCGAAGAAAATAAATATAAATTAAAAAAATAAAGAAGAAACTATAAAATATAAAAAATAAATAAAATAATAAATAATAATAAAATAATATAATAATAATAATAATAAAATAAAAAATATATAATGAATAAAATAAATAATAAAAATATTAATATAATAATTATATCATATAATAAAAATAATAATATAATATATAAAAAAAAAAATAATAATAAAATAAATAATATATATTAATAAAAATAATAATAAATAATAATAATAATATATAATAATAATATATAATAATAATAATAATAATATAATAAATAATAAAATAAATAAATACATAATAATAATAAATAATAATTCACAAAATAAAGATCAGAAAGCAACTCAAACCGCGCCGCACAAAGTAAAGTTCTCTGGAGCCAGTGACTGTCCTACATACTAGAGCCTACTACTTTGTACTTTAAACTATATCTCTTATTCCATACCAAAGTACATCTTAATTAACAGGTAACAACATAATCCTCATATAAAAATAATTATTATATAATATATATATATATATAAAATTATATATATATAATATATATATATATATATATATATATATATTATTATGAATCGGTATTTGGAGGACGGACAAAAATCTATTGGCGATTGTACTACAGGATAATTGTAGAAAAATTCATTTGATTATCGTTTCATTTGTTTTCATTTTATATACGTAATACAATTAACAATTCACACTTAAATTATCGTTATATGTGGATTTTAATAATGTTCGAAATACCGCCATGACCTTAAACTTTTCGGATTTGTCTAGAAGCTTATAAATTCCGAAAACAAATGGAATCGGATCATAAATTATTAATTGTCCATACTGCTATTTAGTGGTATTAATGAATGACATGTTCATTTCGAGGTTCATTAAAGGTTACAATGCCGAAACTATTCCACATTTAAGGATGCTAAATTTGTTTGTTTATGATTTTTGCAATGGGAGTGCTACAGCTGCTGTTGAAGAATGTCAAGCAATAAAAAGAATTAATTTCATATTTTTCAAAAGTAGAGCTGTAACATTCACAATCTGATGCTCGATAGCTCTTCGCAAGGGTTTAGAAAAAGAAATATATTGTAACTTAGAAAAGATCAACGATAGCTACGAAAATACTCAATTGGACTCCACGACTAAGTAAAACTCACTTCACACAAGTTTATCATACCAGTTAAGGTGCAACCTCAACAGAGATATGTAAACCATGGAATTTGTCGGTGATAAATAATTCATGTTGGTTATCGGGGCTCATCTTTACTAATAAGAACATACCCACGATGGATAATACATTGCAACGTATTGTGGCAGACAAAAACCAGCAACAGTCAGAACATTTCACATAGGTTTCGTAGTGTGTGATGTGAGGGTTTTTATATTGGCCCTATCATATTGAGAATCCTCACAGAGACACTTTTCGAAATTTTACAAATTAATGGCAAGGCATGAAATGTTATATACCATCAGAAGCTATGTACTTCAGCATGATGGCTCTCGAATTTGCTCGTCATAGTTTAAAGTGGATTTCGAGAGTTTATTTGTCGGTGTACTAGTTGCTCAAATTCCAGACATCAATACTAGATATGTTTTGTGGTTAAAACTGACGTACAAGAGTAAATGACACTCGGATCCACTAATCGACGTATTCAAAATCTGCAGGCGTTATTAAAGAAGAAATGAAATCAGGAGAGAAAAGCCGCCCTACATAGACAAGTCGCAAATGTTAGCGTAATGATTTTCCGTGAACATTATAAATTACAAATATAACCGGGAATTTAATGTATAATTGGTTATTATTACCTATAAAATGAAACAATGATAATCAGATAAAACATATGATTTTTTTTTTTTACATTATCTTATGTGAAATTTTACGAGTTGGGTCCCTCCTCGATCACTGCTTATATATATATATTATATCTATATATATATTATAAATTTATATTATATATATAAAGTATATATATTATATTATAATATAATTAATATATATAGTATAATATAATATATTATATATAATAAAATATATATATATTTATATTATATATATAATTATAATATATATATATATAATAATATAATATTATTATATAATATATATATAAATATATATATATATTATATATATATATATATTATATAATTTCCAGAGGTGAGCGGAGTCGGTGGAGTCAATAATTCAAGGTGGATGGATTCGGATTGGATTCGGGTCGGTCGGAGTAGATCTGGAGCGGAGTCGGTTGAGTAGGATTCGAGTGGTAATTTGTAGAGGGTGGAGTCGGATAGTCGGATCGGAAAATTTGACGACTACACAACATGATTGGAGATATATCTAAACGAGTCTTTATATTAATTCGATAAAATCCCTCTTCAGTAGTTTATTTAATTAATATCTTATCATTTGGAAACCTTCCTCTTCTAAATTCAAATCCCGTACTCCTTATCACTTAGAAAATAAATAGATTTTCTTTAGCAAATATGGGAAAATAATTTTTAAAATGTACTAAATTATGTGGGGCTTTTATTTTTCACTGGAGAGAGTTCCAAGTGTGTAAGCCCATATTTCTATTATTAAAAAATCTTTAATTTCATTGGGGGGGGGGTTTCAACCATCTTGGTTGGGGGAATTTGTAAAGTTGTTTCATTTTATAGCGAACAATATCTTTTTTCTTTCTCTTAATATTGTAGAAATTACCACATTATTGCATTCTGCTAATATTAGACCAATATATATAATAATTAAAGCATTAAAATTAGCTTTTTAATCTGGTCATGTTAAACATTTATTTGTTCAATGTTAATACTAATTAATCATTTTTATCTCTTGCCACGCGAAACTCAAAATTTTATAAATTTTGGTGTCAAAATAATAGTCTCATAAATAAAAAGAAAGGAACATAAAAAAGAAAAAATGAAAGAACAACTAAAGAAGAAAAGACAAGAAAAGAAAATAAAGAAAAAGAAAAAGAAAAAAGAAAGAAAAAGAATGAAGAAGAAGAAAAGCTTAGAACTGAATTATAGGATAAAGAAGGGAAAAGAGAAAGAAGAAAGAAAACAAAAAGAAGAAGAGAAAAAAAAGAAAAAAAAGAAGAAGAAGAAGAAAAGAAGAAGAGAATAGAAGAAGAAGACAAAAAAAGATGAAGAAGAAAAAAAGAGAAGGAAAGAAGAAAAGAAGAAGAAAAAGAAAGAAAAGAAGAAGAAAATAAGAAAGAAGAATAAAAGGAAAGAAGAAAAAAAAAAAGAAGAAGAAAAAAAAAAAGAATGGAAATTTACTGTATATAAAATTAATTAATTTGATAAGCTCGACTTACTCCTATACCTACCTTCAATCTCACTTTATTCAAAACTCTATACGAATATTATCAGTAATAAATATATCAAAAACAATCCATAAAGATTTCCTTGGACATAAATTATTTTTAGAACTTTTTCAAAATATTTCGTGAGTTATAAGCAGTTAAATGAATTTTTAAACATTTGTAATTAAATATTTATGATTTTAATTTCATTATTTATTATATTATATATATTTTATTATTATTATTGTCTTGTTCTTGAGAGAATTTATGTTAAATTTTTTTTCATTCTTTTCATTTTTATAGGCTGATTTTTATTTTTTTTGTTTTAAATTATTTTTCTTTTAAATTCACTATCTTTTTTTCGTCGCAATCTTAAAATTCGAACCGATGGGAATTAAGTTTTCGCCATTAATTATATTTATATAAGATTCATATAAATCATATATTATATAGATTTATAATATAGTATATATATATATAATATTATATATATATATTATATAATATATATAAAAATATATATGATTATATATATATAAATATAATATAATATATAATATATTATATATATTATTATATTATTATAATATAATATATATAATATAATTATTATTAATAAAATATATTTATAATAATAATTATTATATATATATATATAGATATATAATATATATATATATATATTAGTATAATATTTATATATAATATATATAATATAATAATATATTATATATTATTATATATATATATAATATATAATATATATAATTATATATATAATATATATAAATATATATTATATATTATATATATTATAATATATAATATAATATATATATATAGAATATAATAACTTTATTATTGCATAAATTTATATAATATTGAAATTTTATGAAGAACCATCGTTCAGCAGTATGGCCTCTGCATGCTAAATTACTGCTTAACTTGTAATTTGATTATGTGTAAACAACGGATCAAAATGCTTCAAAGTGAAATAAAATAAAATAAGGTTTAACACAATTAAATTAGTAATAATTAAATTTGTATGTTTGCAATTGAATTGAAGTTTCCTAAAAATAAATTAGAGACCTCAAGATGACAAAAATCATCTACGAACTTAACAATTGAGAGAATAGTTGGCAACTTTTGAAGCAGCTGGTTAAATCTACAGAATTGCAAATCAAGATAGCTCACAAACTAATAAATCCTATATAAGCTACATTGACACCAAATCAGTAACAAATCCTCAGGATTTAGTTCGATTAGAGATGGCCAAAAATATTCGATATATTCGAAATATCGAATATTATTTGCCATATTTACGATAGTTTTTTGGCGATATTCTCTTTAGATATATGATATTTGATATTTTTTCATTGACCGATTTTCCTTGAAAAAATTTTTTTTTAAATGGAAAAAAAATTATTATCCCTCTCCCGACACCCTGAACCTGAAGTGATGAAACTCTTTTTTCCCATATTTTGTATCTTCGTTTAATAGTTCTCAATGTCGTGTATTAGAAAAAAAAAAAACGAAAAAATTGGGGTTTGATTTTAGTCTTTCGGCACATGACCAATAGTCAAATTGTTCTGATAATCACTAATCATATTCAATTTTTCAGTGATCAATGTGATAATGCACCCAATTAGATTGGAATGATAGTAAAATTCTTTCCCTGCTTGTTATGTAGCATTGAAATATTTATTGTAAATCGACGCTCAGTCTTGTAGAAAGAAATATCATTATTAAACGTTTTTGCCAATATAATAATAGATTGATTCTGACATATCAATATTCGTCTTTTTAGTGAATTAATGACTAAATATTGGGCTTTGTAATAAATATATATTATATTATAATTATATAATTATATATATATTTACGTATAATATATATATATATATATATATAATAATAATATAATATATATATATAATATAATATATATATATATATAATATATATATTATATTAATATTATAATGATATATAATATCTATATATAATATAATAAATAATATAAATTATATAATATATATATTATATTATATATATATATATATTAGTGAGTAACTAACTTGATTTGCATTGAATTTTAGTGTGTAATTAACTTATAGTTTTATTTTTCCTTTTTTATGAAATTTTTTTTTTTTTTTTTTTTTTTTGAGCATTAAAGACTATTTACAGTCACCTGAGATAGCTGATCCTGATTTACGTGTAGCTCTGTTGAGTGTGTTCAGTGTCAGTGTGGACGCGATAATACATGTGCAAACAAATCTAATACGAACATGACTCTGATGAGTTGGTTTACAGTTAATATACCGAGTACCGACTAGTCTAATCATCTACTGGCGATTACGATCGTTTCGCTTTAAATATATTAATTCACTAAATTAACGATTTTATAATAGCTATTACTAAAGTAATTATTTGTGGGTACGTGCCAGTTTCTTTATAAATGTCTGCACAGTTCGAAACTTTTATATTAATTTCTTTTATATAAAAATTTATAGATTTTTAAGATCCAGATTCAGAGTCGGTCCAATATCAGTTGTCTATCATCAATTTAAATTAAATTTCGTTGTGACACATCACAAATTTATTTATTTGTATTTAATAAGAATATTTGAAGATTCTTAGCTTCAATTAATAATCTAATAGTATTTTTATTTATAAGAAAAAAAAGTGATTTTTATGATAATTGTTTAATTTTCTGGTGAAACGCGATTTTCTTATTTAATTAATTCATGTCCCAAAAAACAACCCCAGTATTCCTCAAATTCAACATCAAAGTTCTATACAAATTCATCTCAACTTCTGGAGTTTGAAACTGAATTTGGAAGACCTGAAGAGTGAAGATTCCTTTTCCATTTCTACTGCTTTTTTTTTCTGATGCATCTATAATCATATTTATAATTTAATTTCTCTCTCGACTCATTCATTATAATATATAATATATATTATATTATTATATACAATATATATATATATATATATATATATATATAATTAAAATTATATAAATATTGCAAGTTTACTTAACGGCAACACGGACGGGAGATTGTAATTTTTTTATACTACACACACCACACACACACTACACACATTATTATATATATATATTATTATAAATATAATATAAATATATATATATTATACTATTAAAATTATATTAATATATAAATATTTTATATATATTTATATTATTTATATATTATATAAAATAATATAATAGTTTTAAATTATAATATATAATATAATAATATATATATTATTATATATTATAAAAATATATTAATATATTAAATATATATATATATTATATATATATATAAATATTTAATATTAATATATATTATAATATGATTATATTATATTTATAATATATATTAATATATATAAAATATATATTATTATATTAATATAATATATACATAATAAATATATTTAATATATATAATATTAATATATATATAATATATAATAATATTATATATTATATATATTATTATATATATTATATATTATATATATAATATATATATATATAATAAAATATAACATATAATATTTGTTAGGTTCGTATTAAACGAATACTGTAAAATACTAAACACTGCTCATTGTTTTAAGATCCAATAATCTGTAAACACATAATTCTGGGTTGTAAAATAAGAAATGTCTCCTAAATCTTATTTATTTTTTTTTTATTTTGTTTTTAATTATTTTTGTACTTCAATAACTAAATTGCCCTGACCTAAATGGTATATTGTGGATGCTTGTGGGATTAAACCCTCTGTCGCATAATCTGGAGATTAATATATATATAATATTTATATTTATTAATTTATTTAATAATATAAATTATATATTATATTAATATATATATATATTAATATATATTATTAATATAATATCATATATAATATAATAAATTATATATATTATTGATAAATATCAAATTATAGTATATCTGAAATATATTATCGGATTCCATATTTTCTGCGATAATAGATTCGGCATATGATTTTAATATCGGGCTATTCGATTGATATTTTTAACTATGGTGATCATTTTTTATCTATGTGATTTTAAATATATCCCGTCTTATTTAAACCATTTAAATTGACATAATTATTCTATTTCTCATCTAAAGTGGGGAACAACAGAAAGTACAGTAAAATTTTTTTTTCATGACCTTGATAGTTAAATCCAGCCATTCATCGTTAATAATTAAGACAAATACATGAATTTCTGCTTAAATATAATTCCACTACTGCATATAACTTAAACAGAAAAAATAAAAGAAACCTAGCTCCCTTAATTTATCTACAAAGATTTCAAATGAATTACTAAAGACGTATTGAACTCTTGAACTTTCTCCTATTCATTGTAAATCGATGTTGACGTGCAATTAGCTTAGTTTAGTCTCAGATAGAATGATAAAAAAGACATAAATATTTGGATACATAGAAGAAAACTGCTTCAACCTGAAAATCTATACAACTGACTTATTAATAGCAATCCGTTTGGGGAGCGAGAGAGAAAAAAATTATTATAATACTTTAACATTAACATATATTATTATTATATTATTAATTATATTATATATTTTATTTATTATTATTTTATATATAGTACGTATCAACATTTTTATCATTAAATCTGTTCATATATGAGAATTCATTTTCTTTCGAAATTAACGTGATCCAATGTCAAATGCATTTTATTACTTTTGCCTCAGTATCAATATATAATATATAGAACTCTCCAGAATTAACTTACAATCGACCTCAAATTATAATTAATATATATATAATATATTATAATTATTATATAAATATATAAAATATAATATATATATTATATAATATATAATATATTATATATTTATATATAATATATATATTAATATAATTTATAATAAAATATATATATATATATATAAATTATATATATATTAAATAATATATAATATTATTATAATATATATATAAAATAATATATATATATATATATTTTATATAATATATATATATATATTATAAATATATAATATATAATTATTTAAATTATATATATAAATATAATATAATTATATACAATATTATTCTACCTATATATAATTATATATATATAATAATATATTATACTAATATAATATATATAATATATAATTATTATATATATATATATTATATATATATTTATTAATATATATATAGTTTATATTAAGGTATTTTTCTGATGTAATTCTATATTATTTACTGTGATCCGCAATGTTAAATAGGGAAATTTGAATGGCCATACCTTGTTTTTGTCTACGTATTACATAATTCGTCGCATAGCGAGAAACTTTCTCACAACTAGCTGACGCTCACAGGTAACTATCATCCTTAGAAATTGTGCAAATGTTGGGGTAAAACATCAACGTCATTTGTGAAAGTTCTTGAATGCCTATTTAAATTTTTTGTTTTTCAAACAATGAATAACAAAGTTACGCTATATATAGGTCGATATATTACTTTTATATTTTTAGAAAAAGTACTCTCTTGTTAAATCTAACATCAGAAAGGAGTTGAATGATTGTGCTAATGCAGACTTCAATTTTCATTTTTTAAGTTACTGTGTATTTTTTTTTTTGATAATAATTTTTTTTTTTAACATCAAAGTTGATTGTATTTATTGATGGTTTATTAATTACTTTGCGGAGCGATTCTGATAGGCAATGTTTTCATTATTCGGTTTGCTTTCTTTCTGAGGCCACATTTCTGCGAAGTTTTTAATTCGCTCACAAGATGCATATTGTTTCTGCTATCTCAAGGTACTAAATTCCCCGTTAATAGTTCACTCTCTGAGCCAACGAGCTTTCATCTTACTTCAATACCTTGTAAGAATTGTAAGTAGTAACAATGAGTGAAACTCGAATAAACAAACCATAATTGGTTTTGTGATGCAAGTCAGTATTTCAATCTCCTCCACTGAATTTTATCATGAAACATTATTTTTCTTCTAAATAATCTTTAATATTTCCTAATTTGTTTAATAGAGCTATACAATTTCATGACGATAATTCCATCTAGTGCTACTCAAATCCTCTATCTCAACCTTTTGGTGCAAGATACATATTAACTTTCTGAAGTGGGTTATGTTTCTACGTGAGAAGAAAGACAGACATGTAAGACATCCAATGAATTGGAACGCGTATTGCAAATGAAATTTCGTACAAATCTACAACTACATTGAGCTTATTGTAAACAATGGATTAAAGTTGTTATTTAGTTTTTCTTGAGAATTGAATTCTTCCTTGACAATACATGACTCTAGATCCGACGTACGATTCCGTGATATTTAGAGTATACGGTTAACTAAACTTTAAAATCTCAAAAAATAGTTGTTTTCTAAACAATTGACGTCAAGATGGTAATTAGAAACAGAATCAATTCTACAAATTAAGTCATTACGAATAAAAGGTACTGAAAATTGTGTCTTCTTGAACTAACTAACAAAAGATCAGCGAGAAAATCCACTTAAATCGAACTTTTTAACTATTATCCCTCAAAGAATTGCAATTATCTATTACATCTATGATTATTTTAATTTTGGGAGGCAGTTAACACAATGTGGAAATGACTTGAAAAGTTTTTGTCGTATTTGGCAAAATCCACATAATTCTAAAAGAATCCTCTTTTTTATTCGAAGCTGCTCTGCTCTTCGGTCTGTTTTGAGGTCAAGACTTTACTCACAATTACCTCGTTTGTATCTAATTTCCGTGCACACCTCTCTTGGTCTCATTGCAAGTTTTTCGGAACACATTATTTCAGTGTTTGTAGGATTTATATATATATATATATTATATTATTATATATTATATATATATATTATATATATATATAATATTATATATATATATATATTATATATATATATAAATATATATGAAATATATTTTTATTTTGGTATGTATGTTATGTATGATGTTTATGTATTATTGTATGTATGTCAAGTTAAAAAGTACCTCAGACTTGCAGCTTATACAATTTCTGGAGAGCGCAAGTTTTTTGTCGAATCGATGTTATCTATGGCTTAGAGAGGCATAGCACAAAACTATGGATGCATGCGCGAATTAAATAGCACAATCCCACCATGGCTCGCATACAATTGGTGATAAATTGTAGGGTTTGTCAGTTTCCACTCAGTTGCTTGGAGTAAGTTTGCGTAATTCCGCATCTGCAACCGGTACCAATGATCTTCTTGTTTAAACTGTTGATATCTCAATCTTTTCAGTTCCGTGTATACATGGTTAAGCTAGCAGAACTGAACATAACTGTGATATAATTATGCTGCATAGTATGATAGTGCTTGTTTTAATCACGCATCTGCCGAGATTTTCAAGCAAATACATAATTTTTGACAATTTTTGTAAAAGTAAAACATAAGAGAATCTCCAAATAGATAATAGGCAATACATCCGTCAATTCTTAAATACACTAACTGCTAGTGAACACAATATCACAATTATATTCGAAAGCAAAATCGTACAAAATAAACTCTCAGATATAATAACAAGTTTATATTCACACCAACTATTATACACTACTACGGAAACAAAATTTTCTCTATAAAACCCATCTGATATATCAAGGTGTATAGGAACTCCTTCATTTGACGTCTAGATCAAACATAAGACTCTCGCCTAAAGAATAAATCCAATCACATTATACTTTCTAATTATATATTAACGCTCTTTCTCACTCAATACATCATTATCAAACATATTTATGCCAAATAACGAAAGAACGATTTCCAAATATCCAAATCAGCATACATTCATGCATGTCACCCGATATATCCTGCAAGAAAATACTTTTTTACATGTCAAACACATAATTGTCCCTTCTTTCTTACATTATACCCACCATAGAATGCAAACTTAAATTCATTGATGCAAGATGTTCAAAAAAATGACACAAAACTCTTCTAATGCTCGAATTAACGGACATCAAGCACTTCGATAACAATTGTATAAGAAGAATTTTGGGTCCGACCTACATGGTGGAAGAAATATCCGTTTCTGCGTTCTCGTAAGGGAAGCGGTGGTCAGAGTAGACTAGTATACAGATATATATTTTATTATATATATTATATATATATATATATATTAATATATATATAATATATTATATTATATAAAATAATATATATATTCATATATATATTATATTATAATATAATATATATTAGTGTGCAGGTAAAATCCGCACTATTAAAGATCGCATCGCGATTGCCTGCGATTTTTAAGCGAATTTTTAAGGTTCTGTCCGATGTATCCATAATCTTCGATAAGAAATTTTTGAATCATCTTCATGAAAATAATAAGGTTAAAAAAAATAAAAAGATTAGTACAAACTAAGCTACAAAAGCGCTTTGGTTCCTGTGGAAATTAATGACTCTTCATACTTATGTATAACTACTAGATCCCAGTTATAAGGCATTTTGGTAACACATTTAGAAAAAGTTCAATTAGTCACTAGTTTGTTGCATTTGAAAAACTATTAATTACCACCATTAAAAGAAAAAAACGAATTACAGAACCAACACCTTCTTCAAGCAAATAACAGATTCACTGAAGAATTTTTGCAGTCAAGTAATGATGAAAACAAGCATCTACCTTAGACAACAGTATGATAATGATTTCCTCTAATCATGCGGATATAAATAGAATATTAGATAACATATGCTTGCTAATCAAAGATCGATAGTTCACTGAAGTATGGTATAGAGTAAAAGCGACTTAGATAACGAAATGACATGATCCTATCATTTATGAAGGGAAGTATTAAAAGAAATGATTTGTTACACCATAGCTGAGTAACTGCAGAAATTACTTGCCTGTCTCAGTGCAACAGTGTTCAAGTGAAAGGGTATTTTAATGATGTAAAGAGAAACCGAGTCATCTAACAGACAAGGTGCAGAAAACAGAAAAATTATTTGATGTTTTCTCATAACACAACCTTTTCAAAATTGAATTTCAAATACTAGTGCAAAAGTATAGTATGCATTGTAAAATCCTTCATTAAAGGGGCGGATAGCTTGGGGAGAGGTTGGTGTGTGTGCATTGATATTGGTTTTCTCTACCCGCAACAAGTTGGATAAACTACAATTACAGCCCTAATAGATATTCTTATATGGACTATAACTACGATATATAATAGTTAGGGCATAGTAATTATTAATTTACATATTATATATATATCTTTAATTATATATATAGTATTATATATATATATTTATATATTATATATATATTATGCTTATATAGTATATTCATATTAATTAATAGTGTATGACGTATAGAGTGTTTAGCAGACTTCAGATATATAGTCGTATAATATCTGGGTGATAGTTCTCGCTATGACATCTGATATACAACCGCTGCGGAAATAAGGTATGCTTTAGTAGAAAGATCCCTGTGCTTGGTAGAGTGCTAAATCATATACTGTCTAGCGTTATAGTACGATATCCTAATCTTAAGGTAACGTACATAATTTAAGAATATTGAATATTGCTTTATGAAATATGCTGTATGATATAACGTGTTACGCTTCGTGGTATAATATTCATACAATGGCGTGATAATTACTATCATATATTTTATAGACTTAGTATTTAATGATAGATAGTATATGAATTATCCTTTTATTCCAACTCATTCTCATTATAGTATTAACATTTGATGTATAAGAACATAATGTTCTAGCGCGATAATTGGAATTAGATATGAAAAATTTGAGACTGATAGTGAAACTAAAAAATCAGCGCCTAGAGCTTAGTGACTCGTATTTGAGTATCTAAGAATATGTAAGTATATGTATGCGGGCTGTAATGCTATAGATAATAGGCATACTGAAGATGCATTATTTATTCGAGAAGTTTAACGCAGAATTGCGGAAGATCTTTTAAGTTATTATAATGTTAATAATTGTTTATGAATGACTCTAGTGGAGTCGATATTCTTAATTTAAAAAACTTTAAGTATAGACTTTATTATCTACTGATTATTCAGATGATTGTGTGAAGGACAGTAGTAAATAAGGGAGTTTAGAGTATAGCTATGTATATTATATATATATATATATATATATTTATATATTATATATTATTTACATATTATTAATTTATATATTATATTATATATATAATAATTAATTATAAATTATTATATATAAATATATATATATATATAATATATATATATATATATATATGTATAATATAATATATTTATATAGATGTTATATTATTATAATGCTAATATTTTTCGAGTTTAGCTAAATTCCTATTAGTTAATTGTTTTTCAAGGTTGCGGCAGGCAACTCAATGCAACTACCAACTTCTTTCCAATTCCGCTATTATGAGGAGATTTTAGCAATGATTATATTACTTGTTGCACTAGTTGAAATTTCCAATATAAAGTGTGCTTAGAATATCATTTTTCTATGCTTTTCTGCTTTTCTGCTGAGTCGGTTTCTCTTTTCATCATTGCTAAATACCTCTTTCACTTGGAATTGGAGGACAGGCCAAATATTTTCTTGCAAGTTTACTCAAGCGGGTAACATTTTTTAACTTTCGTCAACGAATAGATATCATTTGTATTATCGTTTTTCTTGGTGATAGTTTTCAATCATTTTCCTAATTTTTGTATTGCATTGTTTCTTCATCACTATTACTGCAAAAATTCTCCAGTGAAATCTGTATTGATTTGCTTGTAGAGTGATGGTCTGTAGATTTCGTTTTTTTCTTTTTATGTTTATGATTAAAGTTTTTTAATTGCAACACAAATGAATTTAACTTTTCTAATATGGTTTACCAAAAAGTCTTATTAACTGGATCAAGTAAGTTGTAATAGTATGAAGGTCATTAATTTCCAGACAATAGCGCTTTTTTTTAGCTCTAGTTTTATATTTTTTTATTTTTTTAAACCCTTTTTATTTTCATTTTGAAGATGGTTCAAAATGCTTCCTATTCGGTAAATTATGTATTACATCGGACAAAGCCTTAAATATCGCTTACTTCCGCATGGGTAATGCCGGATGCGGATCTTTAAATAATTGTCGATTAACTGCAGTCACTAATATATTATATATACGTAATATATATATATATATATTATATTATATATATATATATATATATATATATATTATATATATTTTTATATAATATATTATATAATATATTATATATTCATATATATAACTGTATATAATTCTTCACTCGCAACCACCGCCCTGAGAACGGCGAATACGGATATTCTCCACCATGTATGGTCACCCAAATCTCTATATCTAATGTATGTAAGTTGCGTCTGTGTCCGTTAATTTCAAGCATTCTAGCAAGAGATTTCTTGTGTATTTTTTGTATTGAGGAATCTTTGCATAAGAATTTAATTGCATTCCTATGGTGGGATTAATATTCAATAAGAGAAGGGGAAAGATTAAATTCGTGTTTGCGCTAAAAGTTGTTCTGCAGATATATGGGACATGCATGAAGTATGGTGTGATTTTGATATACGGAGATCGTTCTAGAGTTAATTGTGTGTGTGAATTTTGATAATGGTTCTGGAGTGAGAGGAAGCGGTCATATATATTAGAATAGTATATGCTTGATGGATTTAATTCCTTTTAGTGCGGGCTGCTGTATATGTTGATCTAGCGGTGATTATTTGAGAGTGATTCCTATACAGTATCACATCAAGATGGATGTTTTTTTTATTAGGGAATTTGTTTCGTAGTAGTTGTTTATAGGTTTGGTGTGGATTAATTGTATTATTCTGGTAGCCTTTATTGTAGATTTTGCCTTTCTGAATAACTGAATTTGTAGATATGTGTCATCTAGCAGGTTATGTGTAGTTTAAGATTGACGGAGAGTATGTCTTTGCTATTTGAGAGTCTCTTTATGTTTTTACTTTTACAAATTGCTCATAGAAATTATGTTTATTTGCTTGAAATCTCGCGATGATTAAAAAAAAAAGGCACATCATACTATCAGCATAATATATAAGTTATTGTTCGGATTTTGCTACTTAACACTGTTACACGGAAACTGAAAGATTGTTAATATCAACAGGTTAAACTAACACAAGAATCATGGTAGCGGTTTCAAGATGCAGCGATTTAACGCAAATTACTCAAGGCACTGAATTGGAAACTGACACTCCTACATATTGTTATCACAATTGTATGCGAGCAGTGGTGGGTTCTTGCTTTTATTATCGGGCAATTTCCATGTAGTCTCTGGTGGCTATGCTGTTCTCTATATTGCATGATAACGCGATTCGACAAAAACTTGCCGCTCTTGTAAATTGGTAAAGTGCAAGTCGTGGCGTACTTTTTCAACCTTATATCAACATAACGATACATACATTACTCATACAATAATACTACATACATACTACATACATACATAATATTATATAATATTTAATATATATATATATTTAAATTATATATATTTATATTAGTATATAATATATTATATTAATATTATATATATATATATAATAGTATATATAATCCTACAAACACTGAAAACTGGATGTGTTTCCGAAAAACTTGCAATGAAACACGAAGAGGAGGTTGTGCGGAATAGATACAATACGAGGGTAACTTGCTGACGTAATCTTGCACCTCATAAATCAAAGCCAGGAAAGAGCGAGGACGCAGT
>JABUQX010078347.1:30000-40250 GCA_015478945.1 Trachelipus rathkii
TCTTCTCTTCTTTCTCTTCTTTTCTTGTTCCTCTTTCTACTTCAACCTTCTTCCATTCTTCTTCTTACTCTTCTTCTTCTTCTTCTTCTTCTATTCTCTTCTTCTTCTTCTTCTTCTCTCTTTTCTTCTTCTTCTTCTGTCTTCCTTCTTTCTCTCTCTTCTTCTTCTTCTTTTCTTTCTTTTCTTCTTCTTCTCTTCTTCATTCTTCTTCTTCTCTTATTTCTTCTTCCTTTTCTCTTCTTTCTTCTTCTTCTTTTCTTCTTCTTCTTCTTCTTCTTCTTGCTTCTTCTTCTTCTTTCTTCTTCTTCTTCTTCTTCTTCTTCTTCTTCTTATTCTTTTCTTCTTCTTCTTCATTCTTTTCTTTGCTTCTTTGTGTCGTGTCTGTTCATTTTGTTGTCGTATGTCTTCTTTCTATATCTTATTCTCTCGTTTCTTTCGTCTCTGATTTATATTAACTTAGTTATTGTTAATTTGTTCGAGTCTTTGAGGAGTTTTGTGTATGTAAGGTTTTTGTTTGGAAAGTTGGCAATTAGTGTTTGATCATATTTATGTATATTGTAATGTTTATATTATTTATATTTTGATAAACTAATATATAAATTAGATAATTACTTGATTATGCTATTATGTGTATAATAGATTTCACATTTGTTGATTTTGTCTTTAAGCTTCTATTATCTTATGTTATCTGGAGTTTGATTTAGATATATTAGCCATTGTAAATGCAAACGCTTATTGTGTTGTCGTCGGCGCCAGTTATATGTGGGACTAGCGTTTCTACAAATATTTAGAGAAAAAAAAGATTTGTTCCATATAAAATGAAACGAACTTTACCAATTCAAAACCAAAGATGGTGAAACAATGAAATTAAAGATTTTTAAATAATAAGATAGGCTTACACACTTTGAAGTCTCTCTCAGTGATAAATAAAAATAATTAAAATTTAGTTACATTTTAATAAATTTTCTTTCTTAAAAGTTGCGAAAGAAAATCTAGATAATGTGTCTAACGTGAAAGGAGCTACGGGATTTTGAAATTTTAGAAGAGGAAGTTGTTTTCCAAATTGATAAGCTAATTAATAAACTAAACCCTACCTTGGACAAGGGAAATTTTTATCCGATTATCTTAAAGGAAGCTCTGTTCTAAGATAATTGATCGTCAATCAGGGTTGTTAGTCGTTCAATTTTCCGACTCCGAATCGACTCCGACTCCACCTCTCAAAATTACGACTTCCGCTCCCGATCCGACCGACTTCCGACTCCGACTCCGATTCCGCATCGACCCGACTCCGAATCAGAAATCGACGTCCCACTTTTTGATTATTAGACTACGTAACCCGACTCGACTCCACCCTCTTGGAAATTATATAATATATATACTACTATATATATATATATATAGTATTAATTATATCTAATATATATATATATTTTACTAATAATATTAATTATATATATATATATATAATATATATATATCTATCATCATATATATATAATTACTATATATATATATTATATAGTAAATATATTATATTATATAATTATATATATAATATATTATATATATATATATATATATATATATATATATTATATATATATATATATATATATCATATTATAATATATATATATATAGCAGGGTGAGTCGAGAGAAAGGGACAAACTCCAACAACCTGTATAAACAGATAATTATAAAATAAAAAAAAACTCATGATTTTTTTTTAATTTTCACTTGTTTTCATTTTATAATGAGGTCAGTGAATAATGACAAACAAATTTTCATAGGTACATTAACATTTCGTTTATCATAGTGTTATTTTAATAAATGTTCGAAAATACAGCCATTTACCTCAAAACATTTACGGCTTCGTCTACGGAGGGCGGCTGTTGCTCTCCTAATTGTTTCATGTCTTTAATAACGCCTGCCGCATTTTGAATGTCAAATTTATGTATCCTGAGTGTCCATTTTCTCTGTATACTTCAGTTTTGAACCAGCCCCATAACAATAATCTAGTACTGTGATGTCTGGAGATCTGAGGCCAACTAATTGGACCACCGCGACAAATCCAACGCTCTGGAAACCATCCCTTCCAAATGTTGCCTGACCTGACGAGCAAAATGTGCTGGAGCTCCACATTGCTAAGTATCATATGCATTTGATTTGAGAACTTCCTCCCATAGTCCTTGCATACATTTTGTAAAGATTCGAAAAGTGGTTTCTTGTGAGGGATTTCTCAAATATATAGGGCAAATTAAATAACCTCGAACATAACACCAACACTTTTACCGAAAACCTATTGTTGGAAAATTGATTCTTAACTGTTGCGTGGGATTTGTTGTCTGCCACACATATGTTGCGAGTGTTATTGATGCGTCCTGGGTAAATGTTGCTTATTAGTGAAAGCATTGGATACAAACTAATGATTATTATTTTATACACCGACAATTTCCATGCGTTACCAAAAATAATCTCGGTTGTAGGTGTTCACTCTTCTTGAACATGTGTATGGATATAAGCCTTGCTCTTGAAGTGTGTTTATTACTCTTCTTTGTGAATGTCCAATTGAGTAGCAATTCTTCGTGAGCTGATCGTTGGATCTTCTTCTACTAGATCAATAATATTTCTAACTCTTCTAACCTGCGGGAGCTAGTCTCGATTGGCTATAATCAGATTGGAATGTGTTACAGTCTCGACAGTTTTTGAAAATCTGAGAAATACTGTTTTCATCAGGGTGTTGTATGGGGAACCGTTTGACGATATTCTTTAACAGCAGCTGTACAATCCGCCATTGCTATAAATCAATAAACTAACTAACATAATTGCATCTTCAAGAGTGAAAGTTTGTTCGGCATTTTGTACACTTAATGGTACATGCACTCGAAAATGTACATGTAATCAGCTGTCAATTACACTAGCAATAAGCGGTAACTCAAAATTAAATCATATCTTATGATATGTTAGAACTTCGTTTTGAAACATTTATTAAGAGTGTATAAGAGCCTTAATGTTTAATAGGTCATGGCGTATTTTTCGAACATTATAATTAAAATGAACACTAGATAACTGATAATGTTTAATCTAGGAAATTAGGAAATTGGAAACAATACATAAGGATTAAATACATAGGAGAATATTTGAAGAAAGTGCATTAGGAAGGTTTAAATATATTAGGTATATTGTTCAGTTAATAAACAAATCAAAATGTGTTTAAAGGAATATTAAGAACTAGATACACGTACAAGAAATTATAAAATGTATCTCAAATATTTAACGATGCAGTAATTTGGGATTTTGAAATAGGGTTAAACTTTTGGGGAATTTTGAATTAAACAAATAAGCAGTAAAATTAGGAAGTGTTTTGAAATTAGATATATAGGATGTGTTAAAAAAGACGGGAGTAGTGGGAGAACTAGTTCGTCGCTACCCCAAGGTCAAGACGGTCCATGAGCTTACTTTCACTTTTGGCCGGCGGCGCGTTTGATCCGCTGCTTTTGCTGATAGCTTATCTCTTCTCTTTGTAATTATTATTATTTTTATTTATTTATTTATTTATTTATTTATTTATTTATTTATTTATTTATTTATTTATTTATTTATTTTATTATTATTATTATTATTATTATTATTATTATTATTATTATTATTATTATTATTATTATTATTATTATTATTATTATTATTATTATTATTATTATTATTTATTATTATTATTATTATTATTATTATTATTATATTATTATTATTATATTATTATTATTATTATTATTATTATTATATCTATCGGGGTTAGGCTTATCGTACCGGGCTAAAATTTGGATGCGCGCTACGTGTCCGTACGCCCCCTTAAAAATTGAAATGACCGTAGAAGGCTGAAATTTGGAGAAAGGATTCGGTGCCGGAGCCGGAGTCAAATTCGGGCCCGGATTCGGTTCCGGAGCCGGCACCGGTGCTGGCTCCGTTGCGGTGCCGAGTTATTAAATATTTGCATAATAATACAGTATTGGTGTCTTTATATATGTTATCGAGCCCGTAGATCATGGAATATGATGGTTATAAGTTCTTAGAGGGTGTCTTGGGACCCCCCCCCCCAAAAAATGGACGAAATGCATAAGAGAAGTGGAGAAAGGAATCAGAGGCGGAGTCAGAGAAGGAAGGAATCGGAGAAGGAGTCTGAGTTAGAGGAGTCGGAGTTGGCAACGGCACCGGAATGCTGGAGTCGTGGGGTCGTTGCAGATTTAAATATTGTTTAGTCCATATTGGTATCGAGATATATATGTTTATACAGGTCGTAGAACTCGAATGAGGATGAGGCGCGTGGTAAGTTCGAGAGAGGGTTGTCTGGGACCCCCTTCGAGCGGGGTCCCCAGAAGAAATGCACGGAACGCAAAACAGAAGAAGATGGAGGAAGGAAGAAGGAGGAAGGATGGAGGAAGGAGGACTGAGGAAATAGAGTTGGTGGCACTAGTGCTGAGAGCCGGTGCGGTGCTGAGTCAGTAAACATTCTCTTAGCCTCAAACTGACATTTCTATTTTCAATCCGTTTTCTTTTTAATAAAACGTAACTAAAATATATGTTTGCTATTTTTATTATTATGTTTCATTTACATTTATTCCTTTGTGTTAATTTTTTTGTTTTCAATTTTAGTTTTTTCATTTATTTTAAATTTTTATAATTATTTTTTTTACTTTTTTGAATTTTCTTTAGCTCAAAGCAGCTTTTAAACTAACTTTTTTATGCTTTTCATGCTTTGTAAGGTGAAGAGATTAGTACAGTGTCTCTCTCTGAGCACTCAACACTCTAAGGCGCACGGAGTGACCGTCTAAGGAACGAGCGCGCACGCTTGAAGTGGACTTAGGCTTTTCAATATTAATTGCAGAGTGAAGTAGGGATGTGCTTACCTCCTTCTCTGGTGTCCACTATCCCTATAGATTCGTGAGTAAATTATGATTGGCGATTGAGTGTAGGAGTGTGGATTAGTGATAAATGAATATAGTAGGTGTGAAGTATAAAAAGATGAGCAGCCACGAAAAGATTGTTTTCGTTTTTTTTATAGCATTTCTAACGATAAAAAATATTGTACGATTTTACAGTACACATTAGAGAGGAACAGTAGAATATCAGTAGAATGCAAAGGATGATCACTCACTCCTTATTCACACTACCCCTCCCCTCCACCTGCACCTTACGCATGATCTATTGTTTTTCAAGTAAACATTTTGAGTATCGTTTCGGATATTACATAAGTTTTAAAAAAAAAAGAAGTTCTTTATACACCTGAGCAAATCAGAATTATGCTAACATAACAATGTTTCAATATTAATAAAGCTAACATCACGCATCACGTGGACTAAGAATAATAATGTAGCAACAGCAACCTAACACAACTTAACCCGAATAAACTGCTAACATTAACGAAGTTCCATACTTAACAACAGTAAAAGTGACTAACTTAGCCTACAAAAACGTAACCTAGTCACACTTTGTCAAGTAAATCTCTAACATATCAATGTTAATTTTACATAGCATCCGTAATATTTAACAAAAATTTACCATAACCTTCAGTAATTATCATAATACCTAACGGATAAATACAAACATAGCAAAGTTTTATCCTCGGTAAAGTTAAACTATGAACTAACATACTTAACGACACTAGCAGCCAGACGAATAAACCGCCATCATTAACAACTTAACCAAAAATAAAGCGAACATACGATGGAAGTAAAAAAAGTTTTCATTTATAACATAATATTCATATGAAAAGGCTTTATATATAATACATTGAAACATTATAATACAGTAAAAACATAAGCTTTATTTTAAATATATTAATTTAATTCATCTAAATCAGGGGACATAAGGATTTCAACATAAATTGGAGCAAATCTATATTATATCTTCTCCAGGGATTCAACTCCCTTTGAGAAGGATGTAAAACTATAAATACAGTATAAAAAGCACTAAACCATTTTTTGGCATATTTTGGTCAACAGGGCTCATTCCTCTCCCATGCACAGAGAGAAGTAAAACTTATCACATGTTGGTAGTATTTCGCCACCCTGGGTATACCTCCATTATATGGGAAACCAAAGAAGTCAAGTTCTCCTACCGTAGATTAACATACCATGTGCTAGAAGAATAAAGTTCTCAAGTATGTCAACATCGTCAAGATGCGATGTTATTCGTTTTTTATTTTAATCAAATGCTGAAATATTTTCAGATGTTCGAACTGTGAAACCTATACACGTAAGCCAGAAGGTCGCGCCACTCGATGGGGCTTCAATACGTTGCGTACATCAAGACTTTTAATATTGTCACACGATGAGAAAACAGCATCTAATCTATTAGAACCTCTCACACTGTGCCAACAGCTAGATATTCACTACCGAGTTGAACATCAGATGACACACACTGTAATCCTTTACCCATGCGCCTCGATATCAATAATCTGATGAATTCTTCAACAGAAATGAACAAAGGTCTAATTATTTTGCCTACGGCTGGAAACAGGCAATGTATAGTCTCCATTCGTTTACGAATAAATATAAATGGCACATCGTTGGGAATAACGAAAGTCCTCGTAAAGATTCAGCAACTAAAGCGTAGAGATGCGGTGAGATGTCATCGTACCAGCACAGCGAAAAATGTCCTACGGATGAAAATCGAGTGTATAAACAATCCTAAAATGTAATAAAGATTTTTTCTTTCACAAAATCAGAAGAAAGTAAACATGATATGACCTACGAACGAACCATATCAGTTCAAAAGGTGCATATAATCTCGCTAGACAACAACAACATAACAATACAACAATAAACAATGTTTACTATGGTAATATGTGTAAACAAAGGAGACCTATACAGCCAAATTGACGTAAAACCAGCTTAGACAAAACAAAAAAGGTAATAATAATAATAATAATAAATAACTAATAATAATAATAATAATAATAATAATATAATAATTGTGACAGGATATATAATAAATTATATTATATTATAATATATATATATAATAATATATATATTATATAATATATATATAATATATATTAATATAATATTATATATATATATATATATATATATATAAATATATTATTATATATATATATATATATATATATATTATATATATAATATATATATATATATATATATATATATATATATATATATATACACCACATTTTTACGAGGACTTAAGATTTAAAAGCGCTAAGTCTTTACACAAAAACCAGTCATTTTCATCGTTATACCTAAGATATTTTTTCGCTTCCTCGATACCATCACGGAGTACATATGAAAAAGTTCACGTTCAGACACTGAAATTTATTTACCAGATAGATCAGCTTGATATATAGATTCTAATCACTGCTCCCTAAGCTGGCGAATAAATTTTTGTGCATCTTTAGAGATTAAGAACTGTTCAATAATATTTACAGAATCGACAGCTAATGTTCTTTTAAAGGTATAATATTCCTGATACAGCATATATGAGCCACAGTGACATAATTAGCCAGCATTATCGTTTTCTTTAACTGATTTATTATTATTTTACTAACATGGGACATATATTTTATTCGGTGTGCTCCTTTAATATAGGTTCCATACGGTGCATGTTTAAATATCCCTGTATCTTTACACCTTTGATATACTCTAACATCTATACTAGCCGAACCCTGACATTTAGAAAATTCAGACTAAGCTCGTTCTAAACAGCTCTCTTCCAACGCACTGATAAACTTATGCCCAACGGTTAAGATATTGTGGACTTAAAGTGTTATTAAGACGAATCTTCAGCATAGTGACCACACACAAAGTAATCAATCCGAAGTCTAAAACACGTTCTCATACCATAGTAAGCACGAGCACTAAAGTATTCAAATCCTCTGGCTCCAATTCCCTTCTTCTATAATCAACGAGAGTACGATCACTTTTCAGGGAAATTAACTTTCCCATGCATACAATGTCCCGTATAGAGTATGTTAATCAAGACGAACCATTCTCTACACAGTATGTATATGTGACCATGCGAAATAAGTAAGCACTTTTACGACAGAGTCCACAACTTCCTAAAACTTTCAATTCCACAACGAATATTGACGCTAAATAAGTCTCAGTGAGAAAAGATAAGTTTAAAAATACGGGTTTCAAACACAGGCCTAAGAGATAAGGATATTTTATATATCAGAGAAAACTACAAACACATTCAGTAACACAAGCCTAACAGGAAGGCAAAACCTGTTTACATTTGTACTCTCACTCTTAATTTTCAGCAATCGTTTTATGTTTGTTATTTGTATTTCTGGTTCAATCAAGTTATTCTATCATATGTGCGTCATCAGTAATATTTAGCCAAAAAACCTAAAAAAAAATTCTAACTAAACTATCCACCTGACAAACTAAAAATGCTAACTGAATCAAAGACATAACATACTTAACTACGAATAAACAGTTTTCATTAACAAATTTCTTTGCTTATCAATTAAAATTTTTTTATTGCAAATTGATCAAATTTTTTAATTATAAACATAAAAGAATAAAAATTTTGGAAAAAAGATTTTAACAACAAAATAAAATTAAAAAATAAATAAAAGGTGTGTGTGTTACAAAATTGACTTGAATCAGTAGATCAATAGACAATAGAGGGTGAGATGGGTGTTTTATTTACTGATTACTATTTACTGCCTTTAGGGTATAAAACAACCGCTAATTTTTTAAGTGATAAAAAACTTAAAAAGATTAAAAAAATTAGTAAAAAAGATATTTTAAACAAAAATAAAATAAAAAATAAATGTAAAAAGTTTTGATTTTAACAAAATATGACTGAAATCAATAGATCAATAGATCAATAGATCACGGGGGGGTGGGGACGTAAGGTGGGTGCTGTTTGATTATGCTGATTTAATATTATTATTTAGGTGTATACAAATGCAAATTTACGTTGAGCAGCATAAAAAAATAAAATTTTGTGTTAGTTTATAAAAATATGACTTGAATCAATGATCAAAGATCATAGATCCACGGTGGGGTGGGAGCGTGGTGGGTGGTTTCATTACGTATTTACTGGATTTACTGCTTTAGTGGTGTTTAAAAATGCAAATTTTTTACGTTACAATCATAGAAAGAATAAAATTTTTGTGTCATGCTATACAAAATAAGACTGAATCAAAGATCAATTGATTCAATTAAATTTTGTCAATAGATAGAGGGTGGAAGGTAGGGATTGATTTACGATTTAACTGATTTACTGCTTTAGATGGTGTTGATTAAACAGCATTTTTATTTTTTATTTTTTTTTATTATTTTTATTTATTGTTATTTTTTTCCCCCGTCGCCCACTCAGCGTCCTTCGTAGCCGCATCATTCACCTTTCACTTTTTGACTAAGTTAAAAAATGAAAGGGAAGATATATACGCTCTGGATTTTATCGACTATCGGCTTCCCAACGGACTGACGCTATTCTTATAACTTTTAATTTTTTTTTTTTTTTTTAATATAACGACAAACTACTTGTATGATACACGTTGCCCCCATACATGGCAGACCACGTGCTGGCTACCGCACATTCGGCAACACCGATGCTAAATTTAATAAACTAACTTCTTGTTTTCTTCCGAACAAGCAATGAAAAACGCAACTTAGCGTAGCGTTAAGCTTGAAATTTTCCTTTCATATGTGATTTTTATCTCCTCATCGTAAAAATTCACTCACCTTAAAACTGTGTACGTAGAAAATTTGCATGACCCTTATACATATATATATATAATATATATATATATACTATATATATATATAAAGTAATATATATATAATAATATTATATATATATTATAATAAGATATAATATATAAATGTTAAAGATAAGAACAATAATGAGAAGGTAAAGGAATTAACTTCCTGTCTCTGGGATTGGAACCACCGCATGTTGCCGCGGAGGACAAATGACCCGGTTGCTTATATGATTGCAGCCATCCTCCAACTCCAAAAAATTGGATTCAAAACAATTATAAAGCAACCGAGATCCCTTCAAGGCGACATCAGCAGTGTAAAGCCTGTCCTATCTCTCGTTCTTTATATTTTTAGATGTTAACTATTGCATAATAATTGAAAATTAAGAAAGATGTAAAGAAAGAAAGCATTGTAATTGAGATAAAAGAATAACTACCAATTCTCTGCGTGGATGACCACCGCATGTGCCTGTGAGACAAATATGCCCGTGCTATGATTGAGCCATCTCCA
>JABUQX010078348.1:7500-21128 GCA_015478945.1 Trachelipus rathkii
TATATATTATATATTATATAATATATATATATATTATTATATACTATTCATTATAAATGTTAATTTTAGTATGAATATTAGTTAGTTAACTATATATATACTATCTTAGTATATATAAAGCTATCAATTATGATTAGATAAACAAATCCGAGAGCGATATATAATATTCACTATAGGTACGCGTAAAGTATACCCTATATTAGTATATTTTAATATAAGAATTTTTATTAATATAAAGATAATATAATATATATATGAAATATTTATATAGTAATATAAATAATATTAATATATATATATACCATAGAAACCTAAAAACTGGTGTCTGTATGAGACCTAAACTCAATGAAGATATCTTAAAATAATATTATGTAAACATTTTAATTTCACGTAAATGAAAGGTTAGCTTTATAGATAGCAGAGGTAGCCGAAATGAGAGCGCTGGAGCTTGTATATACTAGATTAGAAAATTCTTTTTTTTGAGTTCGTAGCCACTCTATGAGAGGCGCCCGGATGTGACCTGCCCTGTAGATGACGCCAGTAAAGAGTCGAGCATGGTGCTAGCGGCGCACGCAGCGAGTACAGTCAAAAAAGTATTCACAAGTCCTATTCTATAAAGACTTTATATATTGGATTAAGAGTCACATCATAATAGCACATTGAGTCCAGCATGCTTGTATTTGAGAGAGAGAGGGCCGCGGGTCTCAGATGGTACCTCCTGGTATAAAAGGCGGCTGGAAGAGAATCACTGGTACTATTCGAAAATTTTTTATACATGAAAGAGTGTCTCGTGACACTAAAAAATTTGAAATATTTTTATACTAAATTAATTTTTATATAATCAAAAATGTAAATAGTATCCGGTGGATGTTTGCTAATATCAAGATCCATCTCGTATAGTGATTATGCGAGAAGTACGAATGTCGCATAGTTGAGACAAGGATGTATCTTAAACTAGAATAAATATAAAATAAATTTTAAGCACTTTTAAAATACAGTAAAGAAAAGGAATTAACAACACCATTTTAGATAAATATTTATTTAATCGAAATATGTTTTTAATACTAAATAATTGTGTTTATATTACACAAAACTACTTTTTAATATATAATAATTGAAACTTAAATTAAATGTTTAAAGGGTGTATATTTTTCTATATACACAACAATTTAAAAAAAACAAAAGAGACCAAAATAACTAACCTATGGAGCTGTAGTTATACCTCCTTTTTGTGAAACTTAATTATGCCTACTGTCCTACATACTTGTTTTCTAACTAAGTATATTATTTCACACTATATATATAGAGGTCCATGTTTTCCCCCAGGAGGTTCAGCACAAGCGCTGAAGAAGTAAAGCAAATTAAGAGTATATGTTAATAGAAAATGAAAATAATAAAGTTTAAATTATACTATAGTTGTTTTTTAAATTTTTTAATATTTAAAATAGTGGAATTGTCTTATAATAAGTTTTATATATATTATTCTGAAATTAAGAAAACAAAATCTTGGAACCCTATATACTAATATTGGGGGGAAAAATTTTTAAAAATTCCCCGATATGGCAAAAAATATTTAACTAAATATTTTATATTTGAATGCTTCTATGGATGACCTAAATAAAATTTATGGATTGATGAAAATAACGATTGGAATTAACTTATGACTCAGTTAAGCTCCACACAAAAGAAATAAAAAATATGTTTTATTTATAATATTTAATGTTTCAATATGGGTTAGAAAGTTTATTTAAAGGGGAATACATTATGTTCAATGAGATTATATATATATATATATATAGAGTGAATAAAAATTCATAAATATATTAATAAATTTATAATAATAAAAACTATTAATAAAAAATAGTTTAAAAAAGCACCAAAAATATTAATTGTATTAATTATATAAAAAAAATAATATAAATTTTTTTTGAATATATTTGGGTGATAAAAGTTCGTGATTGCCATAAGTATTTCACGGCAACATACAAAAGTTGGGGCGCTACTAACTTATAAATGTGTAGGGTATTAAGTGACGCCTAGATCCGCAGGTAGCATGGGCATGAATCGAAATCGAAATGATCACCCTCTATATATAAGTACATTTATTCCCACTATCCAAATCAAATCTCTGGCGCGGTACCCATTTCGTTGATATTAGTTTATGACACATAAGTTTGGTCCTATTAGAAATAGTGATAAGTAAAAATATTAATATAGTATAATACTCGGTGGGCCTCGTGTGGACCAGAGTAATTAATATATATATATACAAACGCAAATGAAGAAATAATTACTAGATTCTCTCTATATTTGAGAGAGGTCAGACCCCACGGCGATATACTGACTACACGCGAGTATAAAGAATCCCGCTCTTAATTTATGAACTATGATCGGGGACGATATATAATGTTATATGAGTATCGAGAGATATATTAAATATATATGAAAAATATTTCTATAGTATGTCTTATGAAAGTTTATTGATTGGTAATTCTGTATACTATGAAGAGGCGTCGCTTGTTCAGGATGCTTTTGAAATTATAGAGAACGATCTAATGTATCTATACAGAAATGTTATTCTGATTTGCGAATTATGTGTGATATCCAGCGTTATGCGACATGTAGTAGAGCGACTTCTTTATATTGCACTCTTAGGCAACGTGCATCTATGTATGTATAAAAACAAAGTATCTGTTATGAGCGTTCCGAAGATGATCGCATCTAAGTAATCAGCCTTAACTAACGAGATCTTTAGTTGATCCGATAACAACAAATAATATTAACGAGTACTAACGTAGCCGACCTCTCTATACAATTATACTATGTACAGGCAAAACACAAACGAGGGGAGAGTGCGAGAGGGGGGGGGGGAGTGAAAAAAAAGATTAAAGAAATAATAAAAATTAATATAAAAATAAATAAATGTATATATAATGGTCTTTCATATCTAAAATTAATATAGAACAAATAGATAAAAAAATTCAATAAAATCTCAATAGATAATTAATAAAATAATAAATATATTTATAAATTTAAAAAAAAATAATAAAAATTAAAATTAATATATAAATAAAAAATATAATTAAAGAAAAAAGCTCATACAGTAAATAATATATATATAATTATAAAACAATAATTTTTAAAATTATTAATAATTCTTTAAATATAATTAAAAAACTTGTAGATTAATATATTGAAATTAATAAAAAAATAGTTGAAGTTTAAAAATTAGATAATAATAATAATTATTATATAATGTGTAATGTCTAGAGGTAATATTATTTATTTGGTAGGTGAATGTTATGTGTGAAGATGCGAAGACATTCTATAAAATGAAAAGACATAATGATGATTTTTCAAGAGAAACCTTTATTTTATATATATTATATATATATTATATAGGTTTACTTAAAATGTATTTCTGTGTTTAACTGTTCAGATAAAATTAACAAGGTATTAACAGATAGGTAAATCTTAAATAAGAAATTTCTTAAAACATATCTTAGGGAAAACTAATTATTATTACAAGACAGGGTGAAGCCTCTGTCTGGGGTTTTACAAGACTAAATATTTGCTCCACCAGCCCAATTGGGGCAAAACTAAAATTAACCACTATATCGCATCATATAATATACATAATTTATACATGCACGGAATTTTTAGGAGGGAAGCGAGCTGAAATGTTTAACCTAAACACATTTTTTGAAAACTTATCGCTATAAAACTTTGAGGCTAGATATACTATATATTATTATTTTTAATGACAAATTTTTTAATGGAACTATTATAATATAATCTATATATCATATATCTATAATTATTGAGATACTATAATCATATATCAGTAGTAGGTGTTCCATTTGAATAGGTACATTTAGAGAGTAACATTTAAGGTATTATAATTATCAGAGTTACAAATAGAGAGATAGAAAAATAAAAATTCAAAGGTTCTTTTTAAGACAATGAAAATTGAATTTCTGAACACATATTGAATGTCTGACATCCTCGAATTAATTATTATGAATAAATTTTTTCGGCACGACTCTGATCATATATTATATTCTAATATGCTATTTATTTAAATAATTTTTGAATAAATATGATTTATGAGTTTATATATTACCATTTCACTTTACTAGTATTAAAATTTATGAGATTGTAGATTTTTGAGAGGCTATTATTCTGGCAACTCCAAAAGCCTTACAATCATCGAAGTAAAAATAATCTGTAAATAAGATAATAAATTTAAAATTGGATCGTTTCACTTTAGATGAGGTACAATGATAACGTACATTTTTTAAAATAAATATTCAATAATTTTTTTTTCATGGTTATTATGTGTGATAAAATATATTATTTATAGTCTCAAATTACTTATTGGAGATGTTTTATAGTAATGGAATTATATATTAAATGAGAGTGATCTTAACACCTATATCGCGGTATGTTTATATCTCTGTGAAATACCATTCGTGTGATAAAGAGCTGCACATCTGCTCGCATAGAAGAATACTGATATGAAGTTTCCGAGATATCTTACATCCAAATATATAAAACGTTATTGGTTTCTCTATTTTCTCGCTCAGTGTTCTCTCAGATCGGATACGAGTAGTGCAGTCTCATATCAAAAATATGTTTCTTTATTAAACTATAACTATTATTGATGTGTAGTTCAAATTTTATATAATTCCCGAGATGATATAACTTAAAATCAGTAATTCAATTTATAATATTAATATTAATTCATTTACATAGTAATCACAATAATTCATTTTATATTACCTTTTATTCAACTCAATTATACACTCATAAATCATCTAATTAAATAATCGATTATTTGAGGTGCACTTATATATATTTTGTGTTGCGCTGCTAGACGTGCCATATTTATATTATATATAGGTCTCTGCATAGAATTGTTTATTATAATATTTTATTTATTATATAAAAATATATAATAAAACATATCAGGCTCTAGAGAGGAACGTGAGCGTAAATTAGGAGGGTAAATATACATTTATAGTTAAAATTTGTTATTATTCCAAATTAATTTTAATACTATATAATAATCTTTATAGCTCTATATGAAAGAGAGAAGGTATGTGGTGGAGATAACATAATATGAATAAGGAGTACAAAGAGAACGGACCTCATTACGAAGATCGCTATTATTCTTATCTCACAAACTCCTCAAGGCGATAGAATCATTCTACATAAGGATAATTCTAATAGATAAAAAGCGCGAAAAGATATAAAGAGTAATAAAAGAACAAATTGGTGGACGTCTTATATTGAGAAGGAGAGAAGTAAACAGGGGATTCTTTCAATAGGTATTTGGGCGATAGGCACTCCAATAAAGAGGGCCTTTGTATATCCTATATACTCCACACGAAAGAGAAACGTGAGCTGCGCAACAAGTAACAGAATTCCATTGATTCAATACGTTGAGAGAGAGATTTTTGAGAGACCTAATACCAAAGGCGCGAGGGAGAGAAAGTGTAAATAAATAATAGCTGTCAGACACCACGGTATACGGGATTGGCGTCCACACATTGAAATATATATAGTGTTAGAGAATAGGATTATTCTCTCTGAACTAGAGAGAAACACTCTATATCTGGAACCCACAAAGTTATGATATGTTACTGGATTTTTTGTGATATTATATCTAAATATCAATGACACTTATATGACATAAAGTTAATATTAAATATATAATGACGACGGAACAGAAAACTATTGCCGTCATATAATTAATTAGCATATAGACTATAACAAATATCTTGAAATATAAGGGAGGAAGGGAGAGGGTGAGCGGGGCTAATACTGGCATTCAGTAGAGCATCATTACTTATGGTGGCGGTTCATAATTTATTTTATAGAAAGTCGTGGTGTATGGATACCGGTGGGTGAGCTGAGGATGTTGACGGTGAGTCAGTGACTTTTTCTGTCCGCCAGAAGGGGCTTTATGATGAACATCAGGTCTACACAAATTTCCTAAATCACACAATTTTACGGAGAAGGAAAGTTTTCAATAGTTCGTTGAGAATTTATAAAAAAAAGGCATTCATCAGCCCTGAATTAAATGTCGGTAAGACGCCTCCGAAAACCGGCGCTGAACCTCTAAAATGATGGGGGAAGCTCATTAGAGGAACAAGCTTCATCATAAAATATTTTATTACTCGAACTGCATTATAAAATGATCTTGTAGAAAATCTGAATCGACTCGGGATACAAATTAAGGGGACAGAGTCTACTGATGACTTGCAGTAATTATGGAAATAGAAACTGCCAAACTTCCCAGTCGGCGTGCTTCCTGACTCTTTATAGTCACGAAACGACGTGAGGAGTTGGCCGATGCGTAATTGAATTAAATAAACCTAAAATTTTAATTATTACGTTTCTTACATCTAACAAAGATAGCAAAATTTAAAACTAATATACTAAATAAATAAAATTTGTTGAATAGAGTTGATGGTGAATTGGTTATATAAAATTATCGAGGGAAGTTTCAATGGGCATCTTTGGCAACTCATGCACGTGGTTTTGGATACAGGGATATTTTTTATCCGGCATCAGAAAAATTAATGTAAATATAATTTTTCAAATTAAAATAAATTATTAATTTTAAATAACAATTAATGAGACGACAATATTCTCTGCCTGATCAAATTGGGTACCAAGAATCAAGTCTCTACACAATTATTGAAGGGCAAGATAATGGTTAATACTTCGATATAAGAAAAAAATGCAAAGGTCAGCCGGGGTCAATACTTGAATGACCCTTTCGGTATTGAAGGAGGTCAATGACTTATAGCAAGTAAAGGTTAGAGTGGTTAGGGATCAATTGAAATACCTAAACCAGTCTGACACTTATGGAGGCAGCGCTGGTTAGCGGGAGGAAGGAGGAAGGAATACTTTCAGATATGAATTTTCAAGTATTTTGAGAAGCCTATTTTTTCAAGTGACTTGAAATTGTTAATAATTATTAAATATCAAATTTGATCAATATAAAATGCTATCAAAATGTAATTCTATATCTTTAGTATAATTTGAGAAAATTTGAGATTTCAAAACGTTGTCAAAAGAAATTTAAATGTAAACCGGTTTTTTGTATCGGTTTAATTTTTCTCAATTTTGTGGAAGGAGGAGGTTAAATATATATATATAATATTACCTATATGATATATATATCTATATATATATATATAATAATATAGTATATAATAAATATATGATATATAATATATATATATATATATATATAATATATATATATATATATATATATATATATAATATATAGTATATGTAATATATATATATATATATATATATATATATATATTGAAATATACATTATTTTGGCTGAAAAATTGGTACAGATAATAGTTTTTGACATAATAAGAAGAAATCCGGCTGAAATTTTTAACCAACAAAATGATATGGGGGGGGTCTCCAGCCCCTAACCCCATTTTTAGGGGTTACATGTAACCCAAGGGTCCCAAACTAGGGACTTTAACTATTTATGATTAAATGAATTAATATTGTGAATTTCAAGGGCGTAGCCCAATTATAAGAGATACTCTACTCATATGAGCCTTTATCAGACTACGGTATTGAATCTGAAATTTCTCGGTGTGCAAAATTGCACCGACTCTCAGAAGCAAGTTTTTATTAATAAAATTTTTTAATTTTTATATAAAAGTGATCATTAGGAATTATTATTTACAATTTTAAAAGGAAAATAGCGATGACTAATGCATTCCAATCTCCCTGATCACGATTGCAAGTCAACCACTCGCGATCCAGTCATCAAAACCCAAAAGGAAAACTGGCCATAAGTGGCGAATGAAGTAATTTAAAATAAATTACGACAGTTTATAATAACTTATTTCTTCCCTTAGCCGATAGGCCCTTCAAGCGAAATTCAGTTAAGCCTCGGTCTATTGACAGGCAAGCTGAAAGGGTGCTGTGAGACCGAGATTTCGAGTCGCATCTCGGTCTAATTTTTGATACACAAATGGGCAGGCTAAGAGAATGGGGGGAGTAGGGGTAGAAAAACCCTCTCCCCAACTAGCGCGACAAGAACGATGCGAACGAGTGGGCGAAAGGCCGAAAGGCCCAGATCACGGAGGGCGGACCCGGTTAGCGGATCCCGGAGCGGAGACCTCGGTGGGGATGGGCGGACCCCGGCGTGGTTGCGAAATCCTGTGGGGCCCAGGCGGAGCAAAAAAAGCGCCGCGCGCGAAAAAAAGTAGCTCGTGTAAGTAAGGAACAAAGGGGGGGTAGGGGTGTGCTAAGTAGGCATGGCAACGAAAAGGGGGGTAGGGTAACCAATGGAACCAACACTGCAACTGGAAGCGATAGCTGGTGGTAGAGGGGTACAAAGTGATGGGGGGATAGAAGAAAAAAAAGCGGGGACGGGGTAAATAAATGTCTATATGCACTGTGGTATTTATTATACGAAACAAACTCGTTACGTTGATGACTGCGTCATCAATGTACACCTCGTCCTGTGCGGCCTCCTACGGTGCCGCAACATAAGCTTAGCTATAGTCAAACATAAAGGGGGTGGGTAAAATGAAGAGGGGTAAGGGTTATGTACTATAAATATATATATATATATATATATTATATATTAATATATATATATATAATAGTATATAAATTAATATGATATTATATATATATATATATATATATATCCGGATATTGTTTACATATTCGTATTACACAACAAATACAACCCAACGTAACACAAAAACATATGTACGGTCCGCCGCTACGCCGCGCTTGGCAATCGGATGCAATGTTGCACATGGTTTGCTTTGGCAACATGTTGCAAGCATTTGCAACTGGTCTTCTCGTACTCATATATAACTATATATATAATATATATACTATAATAATATATATAATATTAGTATATATATATATAATATTAATATATATATATATATATATATATATAATATATATTATATATATAATTTACAATATTTTAATTGATTTAGTCCTTATTTATCTTTGTATTTACTCCTTTTAGCTATGGGTAATTCTTTATTTTGCGTTCATATATTATGCCTTGCACGCCAGGAAATCGACAAAACCGTAATGCTTGCAAACTTTTTCCAATCCTTGATTTTGAATAAGTAAAAAACTTTTTTACTTTTTGGCCCATCTGTCGGCTCGTCGTTTCCTTTTTAAATGCAAATCCCACAAAAAAATCCCTGGGCAGAAGAAACGGAAAGAGAACGAAAAATCATTTTTGGAAGAAATTAAAATAATAATAAAATAAAATAAAAGAAAAAGAAAAAAAAAGAAAAAGAAAAAACTCAAAATCTCGTTCTTTTACAAAAGATTATCCCAACTCAATTAATATCAATAAAGCGTAGTTTTATTTTTTAAATTAATAATCTAATTTTTAACACGAATATATATCTTGTTATTAAAATATTTCTAACTTTTATTATAACAAAGTTTTTGGGCATTCAATGGTAATTTAAGATTTTGGATGCGTCCTTTTTATGGAAATGCATCTGAGGTAATATTTGTTTGGGTAATATGCGGTGGCGGGCTTTTCAATTAACAGGTTTTAATATGGTTACGCCCCTATAAAAAACACAACACACAATTTGAGTCAAAGTTGCAAAATTGTAATATCTCTTCAATCGTAATATAAAAAAAAAGTATATATATATATTATCTATGTATCTTATACACATAATACACATATCGACTTGTATATATATATATATATATAATATATATATTATATATATATATATATATATATATTATATATATTATATATATATATATTAATATTATATATATATAATAATTTAATATATATATATATATATATAATATATATATATATTCTATAGTATATATATATATATTATATATATTATATAGGAGTGAGATGGTTTTAAACCATTTGTTAAACAACATATGGTTTAAACCAAATGGTTTAAAACACATAAAAAACCAATTATTAAAACCATAAAAAAAAACCATGCATAAAATATCTAAAAATGTATTTAATTAATAGTTTTTCTTTAGGCATGTTTGAATAATGGTTTTCTCATTTTTAATTTCGGAAGAGCAACTGAACGGGCCAATTAAAAAATTTTCTGGCTGATTTTAATAATTATTGTGAGAAATTTGATTATATATATATATATATAATATATATATATATATATATATCTATAACATATATATATATATATATATATAGTATATAATATAGTATATATATATATATATTTATATATAAATAACCTATATATATATATATATATATATATATAATGATATATAAATATAATATTAATCTATATATATATATATATCATAGTATATATATATATGCATATATAATAATAATATATATATATAATTATATATACTATATATATATTATATAATATTATATAATACTATACATATATATATATATATATATATATATATAATATTATTATATAATATATTTGTAAATTTAATATGTTTAAAAAGCAGATTCTTGTTTTCGAGCTCTTGAGATTTCATTTTCTACTCGCATCGATTGCCCCACATTAAAAAGATTAAATAATAAAACTCATTTGTGGCAGTGTGTGGCCACACCATCAACCAAGCTAGAAGGCATGACTGTAAACTAAGTGATGTGGCGTTAAAAATAAATGGAAAAATATGAAATATACAGAACCAACCTTAACGTATTTAGTTCCAAATTATCAAAGATTTATATAGCCAAAGTAAAAAGGAGGTATCATCAGGCAGTAACAGACGCTCACACATTATTGTATATATTTTTTTAACCCATAGATATCAGACCACAGTAACTTCCAAAGAGGATGAGTATTCAAAAGCAGGGGAATTTATGGAATAAAATTCAGAGCAAATTCTTCTTTTCATAAAAGTTACCTAATGGATGAGTCTCTGTTGTCAACGCAAGTGACTCTTCATCTTGTAAACAGATCTCCTCAGAAAAATTAGATTTTGAACAAGGTCAGAATATAAAATAATAAGGCAATATGTCAGGGCAACTTCATCAACTGCTAATGTTAAAGGGTATTTCAAAACTTTGGACTTGTGCGCAGGAACATTAGAAATAGGTTGGGGAACAGCTAAAGCAGGGGAATGTAGTTGTTTTTGTGAATAAAATTCTTAATGATAATTTCAGTTCCGACTTTTAATGATGAATCTCTCCTTTTTCTTTCTCTCTCTCCTCCCCCTCTCTCTCCTCTCTCTCCTCTCTCTCTCTATATATATAATATATATATATATATATATATTTTCTAATTACATATGTATATTCATGAATGACAGAAGGAAATAAAACTTATTTATAATATATATGTAATGTATATTATTTATTTTGAAAAGTATTGCATTATTTCTCTTTGTAATTATATTATATTATATTTCCCTGTTATACATGTATTTCATTAAATTATTATTAAATTGTTAATATCCGGTTAATAAGTAATTTGAAAATAATCCTCCCTTTTTAGTGCCGTTTTTTTTTTTTTTTTTTTTTTTTTTTTATTTTTGGGGGTAAAATGCAATTGTAACTATATACTTTTTCCTTTCAGATAGAGTTTTATATAATTTATAATATACCCCTTATTTTTTACTTATGAGTTTTTGGTAAAACTCAAAAAAATAATAATAAAATTTTATTACAGTTTACGTACTATGATGAAAATTTGAAAAAATTAAGAATTAAAAGAAATTTTATTAGAAATTTTAAAAATAACTTATGTTTTAGCCAAACATTGGTGTAAATAATCGTTCAGTAGTAGATTTTTGCATTTAAAATCTTCCTAACCCAATAAAACCACACCTCAAAACCCATTCAAAAAGCAATAAAAACCCAAAAAAAAACAAAAAAAAAACATTGGTTTTTTGATTTTTTTAAAAAAAACAATGGTTTTTGTTATTTTTTTAAAAAACGCATGGTGGGTGTGAAACCCTAATATATATATATATTATACTATATATATATCTATATTATAATATATATATATATATATATAGTATATAATAATAATATATATGATAGTAGTATATATATATATAATATATATATATATATATATATATATATTATAATTATTATTTTACTATATATAATATATATATATATATATATATATATATATAATAGTATATATATACTAATTTAAATATATACTATATATGATAAATATAATATATATATATATATTATATATTAATAATATATAAATAGTATATATATATACAAAACATTATTGCCTTTGGATGTTATTTTTGGAATTAAGGAAATTTAGGCTTTCCAGATTTTTTTTAAAAATTAAGTTTGTTGTTCCTTAGATAAGCTTTTAAAACAGCTAGTTTTCAATATAAAAATCATACACTTGATTCCATTATACCCACTAATTTTAATTTTATTTAAAGTAATTATAAACGAGTGAGGAATCAAACTTAAGTATGAATACAGAATTATTTTAAATATTCAAACAATTACAAACAGCAAGGGAGTCAAACGTAAAAAAAAAACAAAAGTGTTTTTCAAAAACCATTTGTAACCGTTTAAGAGAATTAATCGTGATAATACATATATATATATATATATATGATATATATATATCTATTAATTATATTATATAATATATCATTATCAGTATAGTATATATAATATAATATATATATATATATAATATAATAACTATATATATATACTATATATATATATATTCTAATATTCATATATTATTATAATATATTATATATATATATAGTAATATACTTATAGTATATATATATAGTATATAATATATACTATATATTATATATTATATAGTGTATATATTTATATAAGAGAGAGAGAGAAGAGAGAGAGAGAGGAGAGAGAGACGAGGAGAAGAGAGGAGAGAAAATTAAAAAAATTTTCTTTTTTTTTCCCCAAAATTATCGTGCGACTTTTCATTTTATTTCCTGGTTGAACGACAAATTCTCGTTACTCGCGAATTTTTCTGTTAATTTTCGGCTCGTAACAGGCAAGGTATGACGCTTGGCTAGTCCCTAATATATTGGTATAATGAAATTGAAGAACCATGCACGCCCATTCAGCTTGGATTTTTACTCTTTCAGAACAGAGTAGGTAGGAAATTTCCAATGAATTTATTTATTATAATTGTTATTACTAAGTAGTTGCTTTTTCTTTAAATTATTTAATAAATTAAGTTTCTTTTTTCACTTTCAAAATAAAAATTGCATAAAATTTATTTACCTTTACCATTTAAATTATTTTAATTAAAAAGACTCAAAAAAATATGGGTAGGAGCTGACTACCCTGGCTAAACCCTAAATGTATACGCCCCATATATATATATTATATATATATAATATATATATATATATATATAGTATATATATATATATATATTATATATATATTATATATTATATATATAATAGTTAGTCTTTAGTAGTTAGTTAGTAGTTAGTTAGTTAGGTTAGTTTAGGGGCTAGTTAAGTTAGTGTAGTTTTTGACACCGGGAACCTCCCTATCCATGAATTTGGGGGGTAAAATTATGCTACGTTTAAGTAAGGGGTTTTGGTCCGGG
>JABUQX010078349.1:0-10000 GCA_015478945.1 Trachelipus rathkii
ATGCTTTTAAATATAATAAATTTCTACCTAAAATGATGTTCTCATCTGATTGTACATTTTTACAGCATAACGAAATGCAATATCCGTTTTCTTCTCGTAACTTGAGGCCTTACTGGCGCTTATTCCCTTCAATGCCAAGCATTTCTCTCGGGCAGCATTCACAGTCCCGTGACTCACACTCTTACCACAAATGGTGGCATATAAAGGAGTTGTTAATATTTTTCTTACCATAATGCAATAATAGATTAAAAAATTAAACATACAGAGAACGCCCCTTTTGGTGAGTGATGTTACAGGTGTATATAACCGTTTACAAAGCTATTATGAGAGGTGCAGCCAGGGATATTGTGCGAGGGCAAAATCTTGCCCTCACAATACTATATAATAATATATTATATAATATAATATAATATATTATAATAGTATATAAATAATATATATATATTTATATAATACATAGATATTTAAAATATATATTATATATTAACACGATCCTTTGACTTCTCTTTCACAGATTATTTAAGTTTTTTATTGTAATCTTATGTATTGTAAATATAATTTAAATTATTATTGGATTATTATTAATATTATTTATTAAACTCACAAGATTTACAATAATGATTATGATAGGTACTTTTTTTTTTTTTATTTATTAAGAAATTATTGAAGGAAATAATAATCCATCGGTGGGAGAGGCAAAGGCGTGAAAGAAATAATAAAAAAAAACTCTGAAAGTAGAGGCGAAAGATGGTAAAGCACGGAGAATCAGTATAATAGAGACCAAAAGATCATAATTGAAACCAAGAATTCGGATAAAATCATAACGTGTTCTGCTTGAGATGGAATGTAAAATAAGAAGAAAATTAGGAAAATCCTTCTTTCACTCAGAGAGAATTTTAGAACTTATTGGGAATGACAAATCAGAATACTAATATGGGAGTGAATACGACGAAGCAGTTGAATAATAATGGACGTTTCGTGTCATATTTTTATGCTTAAAGGAAGCAAATTAGGATTAGGTTCAAGAAATTGTTACGTTACCTATTTATGGAATGTAGTTTGTTATGAAAAGCGACACTAGTAATTTAAGTTTTTTGTATTTGTTCACATTTAATCGATAGTAAAATTCGTAAGAATTAATTGTTATGCTTACAGAATAATGAATAGTATATTATTTGTATAACAAAGATTATATTGTTGGGGCAGGCTGATGGAGTTGGTATAGGGTTAATTACAAAATAAAGCAGGGTGGCATGGGGTATAAAAAGATGGATTGGTTGGTAATCAGTAGTCGCATAACCTGTCGAAAAGACCCCACCCCAATCGTGACGTCCACAGCGAAAATAATAATTTGATAAGCCATAACTTTTTTATAATTTTAAGTTCGATTAGGAGTTGATTATTTTTACCTAAGAACCCTCTATATCGAGTGTTCATAGAGAATCTTATAGGCTTATACTCATATATGATACAATGAAACAGAGGCAAGTCACTAAAGAGGGAGATATATTTGTAATATATGTATAACTCATATATAAATTATAAAATAGTAACGGTATATGTTAAGGATAGATGTGGAATATATTATGTATATTAATATATTAAGTATATAAGTATATTAATATATATTAATTATATATTATGTTCAATGTTTAAATTAATCTAAAATAGTAACGGTATACGTTAAGGATAGATGTGGATTATATTATGTATATTAATATATTAAGTATATATTAGTATATTAATATATATTAATAATATATGTTCAATGTTTAAATGAATCTAAAATATTAACGGTATATGTTAAGGATAGATGTGGATTATATTATGTATATTAATATATTAAGTATATATTAGTATATTAATATATATTAATAATATATGTTCAATGTTTAAATGAATCTAAAATATTAACGGTATATGTTAAGGATAGATGTGGATTATATTATGTATATTAATATATTAAGTATATATTAGTATATTAATATATATTAATAATATATGTTCAATGTTTAAATGAATCTAAAATATTAACGGTATATGTTAAGGATAGATGTGGATTATATTATGTATATTAATATATTAAGTATATATTAGTATATTAATATATATTAATAATATATGTTCAATGTTTAAATGAATCTAAAATATTAACGGTATATGTTAAGGATAGATGTGGATTATATTATGTATATTAATATATTAAGTATATATTAGTATATTAATATATATTAATAATATATGTTCAATGTTTAAATGTATCTAAAATAGCAACGGTATATGTTAAGGATAGATGTGGATTATATTATGTATATTAATATATTAAGTATATATTAGTATATTAATATATATTAATAATATATGTTCAATGTTTAAATGAATCTAAAATATTAACGGTATATGTTAAGGATAGATGTGGATTATATTATGTATATTAATATATTAAGTATATATTAGTATATTAATATATATTAATAATATATGTTCAATGTTTAAATGAATCTAAAATATTAACGGTATATGTTAAGGATAGATGTGGATTATATTATGTATATTAATATATTAAGTATATATTAGTATATTAATATATATTAATAATATATTATGTTTAAATGTATCTAAAATAGCAACGGTATATGTTAAGGATAGATGTGGATTATATTATGTATATTAATATATTATACACTATAAAATAATTTATTTTGCATACAGTGATAGGTTTTAATACTATGCTATTTTGAATCGCAATCAATCTACTGCTTCAGCTGATTCAGATTTCACTAAATCTCTGTAAGTATAATAAGACTTTAAAACACATAAGAAAGTTAGTAGAGATGATGCTACTATGAAAGGTATGAAATATTTAAGACCTAAATAAAATGAAATAGCTGAGACTATTGGACCTTCGATTACATTCCCTAAAGATCCAACTCCATTTACTATGCCAACAAGTGTTGATCTTGCATTTCTCTTTTCACCAAGTTTAGTCGGATAAGAGCTAGAAAGTATTATCTCAGGAACGTTGCACATAGTTCCTGCAAGAAATAAGACCATGTGCAAATATGTTGAGCCTAATGTATTTGCAAATATGAGAAGGATGAATGAAATAGTGGATATAAAACTACAAAGAGTACACATAAGCAGATCAGAAAACTTGAAAACTTTTTCGAAAATGATAATGATGATAACTGTTCCAATCAGCCCTCCAATGTCATATGATAAAGGAATTAACTGTAGCCATATTCAGGCTCACTCCCCTTCATATTTGCATGAGCATACATCTAGGCCTCAACACTATTGACAGTGGTCGTATATTTTCTTGCAGCAACTAATGGCGGTAACGAGAATTACGCAAATATAGTCCATTGAACTACTGTCTTAGGAGGAATCCCGCATCTGATGCATCGGCAGAGGTCAGAGAGAAGGGGGTGGGGGTAGAGAAGCATTTACCAACCAATGATGTGCTGTTAGTGTGACCTGCAGCAAAGCGGCATCGCACCGTTATTGGTGTTTAGTGTATGTGAGATCAATGTTGATGAATAATAATAATAATATAATCTAATAATAATAATCAATAATATATAATAATAGATAATTAATACTAATAAAAAGTAAAATATATATTTAAAAATAATTAATAGAATAATAATAATAGTAATTTTAATAATATTTTGTGGGTTTTGTGTTAGTAAAGATGTGAGGTTGGTAAGGTTGCTTCTTCTACAGGTAAACTGTCTAATTTTAATAATACTTTTCCAGTATATACATGATCAGTACGGTTTTAGGGATGAAGATATATTTTTGTTTAGTTTCAATTTTATAATAGTTAATGTAAATTAACATTAATATTTTAGAAGATATGTTGGAAAAAGTGTTGTATATTTTTCATATCAACTTGAACGTTTGAACACCAGACTGCTAATAGCAACAACTACAACAGAACACAACAGACATGCAACATTTCAACAACTAACAACAACATCCACAACTGCAACAAATGCGCAACAACAAACGTGACATTTCAGCAACAAATTACTACAGGCAAAAAAAAAAAAGGAAAGGTTATATTTTTTGTTAGTGTCGTAATGACAAAAAGATACTTATTGACTGATCATAGATCCAATAGTATAATAGATCAAGAGATCATGGAAGGGGATAGGAGGGTGGGAGTGGTGTGTGTATTAACTTGATTTACTGAATTACTGAGTATAGGGTATGTAAAAATGCAATTTTTAAAGTTATAAACATAATAAAATACTTCATGATAGAAAGTAAAAAACAAATGTATAAAGAAAGAAAACAAAAATAATAAGTAAAAGTTTTTTGTTATGTTATACAAAATATGACTTGAATCAAAATAGATCATAGTTCATAGATCACAGATGAGACAGAAGGGGTAGGAGGGATGGGTGTGGGTGAGGTCTGATAACTGATTTACTGCTTTAAGTATGTAACAATGCAAATTTTTTTAAGAGTAGTAAACATAAAAAGAATAAATTTTATTATTAAAAAACAAAAAGTTTTAAAGAAAAGAATAACAAAGATAAAGTAAGAAATTTGAAAATAAAGTTAGAAAAATAAATTTAAATAAAAAAAAATAATAAAAAATATAAATAAAAAAAATTAAACACAAGTATAAAGTGTAAAATAAAACTTATAAAAAAAATGATAAATTTAAAAAAAAAAAAAAAAAAAAAACAAAAGTTAGAAAAATAAATTTTTAAAAATTAAAATAAAAAAATTAAACACAAAGTGTAAATGGTAAAATAATAATTCAAATTAAAATAAAAATGAGAAAAATAAATTGAATTAAAAAATGAAAATAAAAAAAAATTAAACACATAAGTATAAATGTAAATAAAAGCTTGTAAAAAAAAAAAAGTAACACAAAGTATAAATGTAGAATGCGTTTATAAAAAATAGTAGAAAAGTAAATTGAATAAAAAACAAAAAAAAAAATTATAGTAGTTAACGTTTATAAAAAGAAATGAGATTTGAAAATATAATATCAGTCTTCAACATTTAGAAAACGGTTTATCTTTGCATGATGCAATGCAATTGACGATTTGTACATGTTAGAACAGAAGTTAAGTGAACAGTAATGATATTGTATTATTAACGATGTTGGTGTAACTCGGCCACCGCACCGGCTCCTGACCGGTACCGGTACCAGAACGCTGTCTCATTATCAGACTCTTTCCTTTTATCCTACCTTCTTCCTTCTTCCTTATTTCTTTCTTCTCTCTGTTTTGCACTCTGTTGTATTTTTTTTAGCAGGACCCTCTCCGTTGGGGGTCCCAGACACCATTTACCGACTTATAACCGTCATTTTCGTCGAACCAGAACCTTATAAACATATTACTGATATAAATATGTGACTAACCGAATATTTATTAACTTAGCACCGCACGGCTCCAGCACCGGTACCGATGCCAACTCCGACTCCTCTGACTCAGACTCTTTCCTTCCTTATTCTTCCTCCTTCATCCTCCTTTTCCCGCCATCTTCCTTTCTTCTTCCTCTCGTTTTGCATGCATGCATTTTTCAGTTGGGACCCCCTCCCCTCCGTTGGGGGTCCCATACACATTACGACTTTATAACCGTCATTTTCGAGATCTACAACCTACTAAACCTATATTTTGATAAGAAGCATGGGACTAAAAGAAATATTTATTAACTTAGCACCGCACCGGCTCCCAGCACCGGTTCGATCCACTCCGACTCCTCTTCGACTCCGACTACCTTCTCCAACTTTTCCTTCGTCCCTCCTTCTTCCTCACTTCCCAGATATAAAAGATAGCAGAATATGGGACTAAACGAGAATATTATTAACTTGAGCACCGCACCGGCTCCGGCACCGGAGCCGATACCAACTCGACTCCTCTCTCGACTCCTCCTCCAACTCTTACCTTCTCTGACTCCTCCGTCCTCCTCCTTCCTCATTTTTCCGCCATCTTCTTCATTCCTCCTTAGACCTCTGTTTTTGATTCCATGCATTTCTTCTTTTTTCAGAGGGGACCCCCTCCGGGGGGGCCCTGAACTCCGAAGGCCGAATCGACTCCAACATCCGTCCTCTCCAACGCCAAATACCTCTATCAGCCTCCAAATTTCAACCGATCTGACGATCAATTTAATTGTTAGGGGGCGGGCGCGCCCCCTACCCCCTTAAGGGGGGGGACGCTGGGGCGTATGGAAGACTGTTTTTGAGGAAATTTAAGATAATAAGTAAAATAGTCTTACACTTATTTATGTTATTTATTTAGCAATTATTTTTAAATTTACGAAAAAACCTTATAATTTAATTTTGTAAATGTCTAATTATTATTAATTTTTTAATGTTATTTATTAATTGATTCAATTAATTATTAATTTTATAATATCAACAAAAGCTTCGGCTTTTTTTCTCGTGGAGGGAGGGGTAGAGCGACCCCCTTTACCGTGGGAATTTTATTCAAAATTTTCCCACCTTACCGGCCGAAACAGCTCTTTAACTACTATATGATAATATATATATATATATATATATAATTATATATAAATATATATATTATATATATATATATATATATATATTATATATATAATATATATATATATATATATATATAATATTATATATATATTATATAATATAATTAGTAGTGTGGTGTTGTTTAAATGAAACAATAGAGAGTTCTCGCTTACCGGTAATCTTATATAAGATTCGATAATTTAGGAATTTACATCTCAACTAAAATAATTGCATCGTTATAAAAATTATTTCAAATAAAGATATAGTGTAATAATAGATATATTTAAAAATAGTGTTTATTAAACAGTAATTAAAGTAATTTTATGTATTATTTTATATTTTTTATCTAAATTCATAACAGTGAGAGAGAGGTATTATGTAATTATTGAACCAAAATATTTTTAAAATACGTTGTGATTTTGAAGTTCCTCTCTCTCCCTGTGACAGATCTGTTCAATTCTCACAGGCAATGCTGGGCAACTTTTGGTGAGTCTTCATGATTACGTACGTGGTATTTTCCAAAGAAATTTTCATGTATATCTTGCGGTTACTGAATGATTTACACCGGCATAGCATGAAATTTTCACTTTTTTTCAATTCACTGAATCTGCTCTTTTTACTTATTGAAGTAGCGTAAATATGAGTTTTTCTGTACATTAAACGAAGATATTCCTTCAGTTATTTATCTGTTAGAAATAAAAACTTCACGATAGGACATCGAATTCATATCAAACAGATGTTTTTGTAGAAATGTTCCGGAACAACAAAAAAAAATTTTGCGTGATTATTGAAAGATAACAGTGAAAGACCGAACCCATGAAAGAAAAAAGTAGGAAAAAACGAGAGTAAAATAGTTGGATGAGAAAAATATGTACTGTATAGTTAAAGAAAAGATAATAAAATAAATACCAATAAAATGTAAATACGTTGTGAATATTGAAAGTAGAAACAATAAATACGTATCTAAAATAATAAGCTATAAATTATTATAGAGTAAAATAATTAAAATTGGTAACAGAGTCAATAAAACTAATGTTCCCTAACAGTTTCGGTTTTGCATTAACTGATGATGAAGCTACTGTGATTCGAAACGTTCCGTAATTAAATTATGTTTGCGATCACATTGACCTTACAATTCCTAAATGTTCAGTTTCCTAGAAACCAGTGTGTTTAAAAAATTATTATTATTATTATATATATATATTATTATTATTATTATTATTATTATTATTATTATTATTATTATTATTATTATTATTATTATTATTATTATTATTATAATATATATATATATATATATATATATTATATATATATAGTATATTTTATATATATATATTATATATATTATATATATATAATTATATATTATAATATATATATTATATATTATTATATAATATATTATATATATTATATTAGTATATTATATATATAAACTTCTGTCAGAGTATTAAATTCTTTTCCTCTTTTTTTTCGGATTTTCGACCAAATGTTTGAATTGGAAGTTCATTTTAAATTTCATTTTCAAATATATTTATGGTTTGCAATATAATATATATATATATATATATATATTAATTATGATATTATTATATATTAATCTATTATATATATATATATATATATATATTATAATAATTATATATATATATATATATATATATATATATATTAGGAATATAAATATTAATAGATAATGAGCACCGCGGAAACAATAATAAATTCTTATGTTATGTAAAATCATTCAATATTTATATAATTTATATATTTGTCTTGATTAAAGCTTGAAACTTTTGCGGAACGTGTTTTTAACTACAAGCTTCTCGGCAGAGAACAAAGAGATGGATTAGATCAAAAGGGATAAGCTCTCTGAAATGGTGAAGTCTTATGATGGTAGCGAAGACGTAGAGGCTTGGTTGACAAAGGTGTCCATGGTAGCAAGGATCAACAATGTGAAGGACGAAGCAGCGTTCATTACGCTATTTTTAGAAGGGAATGCTCTGGCTGTTTTTCTTCAAATGGATGAAGGAGATCAGAAAAATTCAAACAGCATCAAGGCTCGTTTGAGGGAGGCCTTTGGCATGAACGCATTTAGCGCGTATGGGGAGTTTTGCAGTAAAAAATGGGAAGGAGAGCCGGTAGATGTATTCGTAACCGAGCTGAGGAAGGTTTAGCTCAATAGCCAAAATACAGGGATGAATTGGTTGATTACGCAAGAGCAATTCTGTTTTCGGGATGCCTGACGTCAGTTTGGAATAGAGTTTACGAGCAATGCCTGGAAATAGAGTTTTTGGTTAATTTGGGGGATAATAAATATCATAGGCCGCGAACGTCGCTTAACGTAGAAATGAGAATTTTAAATTGCGGGGCTTAAAGGCGATGGAGGAGAACGAATCTTTTAAAAAATATTAAAGAGTTCGGATGAAATGTTTTTTCTCATGCGAAGGGGCCAATTTGCGGAACAGTAAGGAAAATTTCAGATGCTGGATTGTGGCATTAAAGGTCATTTTGGATTGCAATGTGAGGAGTGGAAACAGAACGGCGGGCTCGGCTGCTTTCGGAGGCGGACTGCGCGTCGGAGCATAAAGAGGAAAATTCGAAGAAATTATTCGTTTGTGTGTTGTGGTGGTTCGCTTTGGTAGTTAGTGGGTTGTTTTGTGGTGGTTGTTTGTTCTGGGTTGTTGTAGGTTGTTGAGTTCTGGTTATTTGTATTTGATGTTGTTGGTAGCGTGTGTTCAGGCGCTTGCCTTTCGGTTGGGTTTTTTTTGGCTTTTGTGGGTGTGGTTGGCGGCCGTCTCTTTGTTAGTTGAGCGTGTTATGATGTGGGATGTGCGGAGATTGTTATGGTCGTCGGAATGACTAATGAGAGAGATTGGGTTGGGCTGAGTATTGGCCGTGTCGGTGTTGGGCGCTTCTGGTCGTGTCAGAACTCGATGTGGTGCGGAGGGATATGGTTGGGGGGTGATAAGTGGCTCTTTGTTCTCAGGAAGATCTCATAGCGCAGAGCGGTGCTCTATGGGTTGTGCTGTTAAGCGCATCGATGTTGCGGTTGCTGTATGTGGTTTGTGGAAGTGCCTGAGGTGTGGGTACGATGTAGAGATCGTAGGTTGCAGAGTATCTGTATGCAGTGTTTGAGTGTTGGATAGCAGTTATGTTTCTGCTGACTAGAGCGCTGATATAGCTTTACGTATGCTAGACGTCACCGCATGGGCGCGTTGTGGCTTGGTAGGCGTGATGCGGTGCGGAGTGCTTATGAACGGTGTCTGTGTAGACGTGCTTATTGTTGATGGAGTCGAGGTTTGAGGTGATGTTTTTGGCATTTGCTCGTTAGCGGGTGAGTTAGGAGTGGTTGTGTTGAGGTCATGAGTGTTGTGCTTGTGGCTATGTAGTTCAGTGCGAATGTTCGAGCTGAGTGTTAGTATGAGTAGATTCTGGGTGTTGATGGCTGTAGAGGTGTCGAGGATTATTGGTGGTGTGCTAGACCGT
>JABUQX010078349.1:20000-22500 GCA_015478945.1 Trachelipus rathkii
CTCCCGTGGGTGCTCAGATACTATTGAGGGTTCTGAAACCCTCAAAATCGGATTTTATGGGTTCATAAAAATACAAAAGGAAACCTCATTTGTCCTTTTATTTGTGGATTTTAAGATTTCGGCTCTGACTTGGGCTCAGTGCTCCGGCACATGAGCCTTCTCAGTCTATGTTTCCTTTTCTAACTCCGAATCCTTAGCAGAAACCTGTCGACTGCTTATTTTCCGTCTAGCTACTGCCATATCTATCTTTAAAGGCACAGCATCTCCTAGAGAGGGAAGGTGACACCACCAGATATTGGGGTTTCAAGTTTGAGGGGATAAGATAATTGGAGACCACCTAAATTGATGGAAAAATATGTGGCTTATAAGACTTATTCTTTGACCCAAATGGTTTGTGTGTCTCACTACTCACACAATAATAATAAAAATAATAATGTCATCTTTAAAGGCTCAGCACCTCCTAGAGAGGGAGTAACAGTGTGAAATCTCGGCTCCGGGAAGGTGACACCACCAGATATTGGGGTTGCAAGTTTGAGGGGATAAGATAATTGGAGACCACCTAAATTGATTTAAAAATATGTGGCTTATAAGATTTATTCTTTGACCCAAATGGTTTGTGTGTCTCACTACTCACATAATAATAATAATGATAATAATAATAATAATAATAATAATAATAATAATAATAATAATAATAATAATAATAATAATACATAATATATAAATAATTAATAATAATAATTTCAATTTACAATTTGTGCATTAATACTAAACTAAATTAATAATAATAATAATAATAATAATAATAATAATAATAATAATAATAATAATAATAATAATAATAATAATAATAATAATAATAATAATAATAATAATAATAATAATAATAATAATAATATATTTGTGATGTTTTATATTTTTTCAAATTTGCAATGCGTTTGATCTGATTAATTAATTATTTTTATTTACTAATGATAAAATTAAAAAAAAATTTTTTTAAACATTTTACAATATGAAAAACTCTACAAAAAGCTGATCAAATATATTTCAATCTTGATCCAGTTCATATAACAAATTTTGATAAATGGCTAAAATCAATTTCAGGTTACATTCAATGCACGTTTAATATGAAGAAAATTTGAAGAATTAAAAGTGAAATTTTTCTCTTTTTTATTTCTTGTATTTCATGACTAAATGAAATACTAAAATAAACCTTGCAACTTCAAATTAAGGAAGCTTTTCTATGACCATTTTGATAAATTAGTAGTAATTTATGTTGCAAGCTTTAAGTCCATAAATTATAGTAATAATTTAGTAGAAACGCAACATCCAGATTGCTGATTTGAATAGATGTTTGAATATGAGTGAATTACACACTAGTTAATAGGTCAGAAAGTCTCTTAAAGTTAGTCCGCAACGTTTAGCCATTTGTTAAAGAAGTTCTTGGATAAAAGTGCAAGATTTTTTAGAATGCGACCCACCCAATATTGATTTTTATAAAATTTTGCATATACGCTTAAACTCCTAGTGTTGCGATGATTCTTGGAACTTTGCGGGAAACTTATTCAAACCAAAGTTTAAAACGTCTTTGGTTGATTTTCTATAACAAATGTCTTTTTGTCTTTGGAAGCACTTTAACTATAATTTACTTGTGGGATACTTCGCGAAGTCATTTATTTTTTGCAAATAAAAAATGTTTAGCAAACAGATTACGGCTATTTGAGATAGATTATGAACACATTCGGATATCATGTAACACATAGCTTACTAAGATTAGTACACTGTCATATCATTTATGTTTGATAAAATCCATTTTAAGGAATCAGGGTCAGTGACGGCTTGTATTACAAATTTAGAAATCTGCTCAGAATGACAAAAATACAGGAAAAAGATGGTTATTATATTCTAATCAATGTATAGTTAACTGTTTCTTAGACTTCATGCTTTTTATAAAGTTTTCTATTAATCCTTATAATTTGATGATAAACTGATCTCAAATAGTTTCTAGACCTATTTACGTCATAATATATCTCGATTACTTAATGTTGTTATTATTAGACCTTACCATTTACTATTTCTGGGCTTCGTAAAAATCTGCTGTACGTAATGTTCCTCGAAGAACTTACATACGAATATTACTAAAATAATGATATTTAAAGTAAATGTCGAAAAATGGAAATTATTGGAAATCTCTGATTTCAAGATTTACAAACATGAATCAAAGAGGGAAAACGTTTTTTTAACTTCGTATTCCAGTTTCATCTATCATTTAATTAGGACAAAAAATAAATACTCTTTACTAGTTCAAAACGAATGATGCGGCGAGTGAATTTGATTATACAATTTATCAATCCTACATGTAAGTGCCTCAAGATCATGGATATCATTATTTAATTTCACTTTATGGTGCCGACGATATCTTGTAACTGAACAGTACTTAGTCTTTATTTATTATTAAAACAATTTTAAAAAAGCTTAAATTAATTACCTTACACAATTA
>JABUQX010078349.1:27500-32500 GCA_015478945.1 Trachelipus rathkii
GGTAGCACGACTTGCATACCGTTCGCGAGGGTCACGGGATTAATACTGGATATAGATGAGAATCATTCATAACCAAAGCATTAAGTTGTTTCTTTTACAGCAACAATTGATTCCGGGGTAGGGCTTTACAAGAGTATTACGGGGGGTCACATAAGATATAATAATAATTTAACATAATAAAAATAAAAGAGAATATGATAATTTCTTGTCGACTTGTCAAGTAATCTAATAAATGTCTTAAATATAGTCTTATTACTTGATATCAGGAAATATCCGAAATTATTAACCAAATCTTTTAATTGCAAAAATATAGCAAATAATATCTTGGTGAATTTATTGGAAGTTAAAATAAATAAAATAAACATATAAGGACACAAAGAATTATTAGAGAGAATATTATATATTTAATCCTACATATGAATGAGTAAACTATTTTAATACAATACAGAGAAATTAGATCTTTGGTAAAAAAATAAAATATAATTTATATATATATAATAATATATAATATATAGAATATATGATATATATATATCATATAATATATAATATTTTAATTATATAATATATATACTTTATATATATATATATATATATATAATATATAAAACACTTTCGTAGGCCGTATCCCCGACGTTAGTACTTAGTATAGTTAAGGGGTTATTAAAGAAGTAAGTTAAAGGAATTCGATACGGACGAGTTTTTTCGTCGCATACAAAGTACTATGTTTTTTTTATGTTTGTAAGAAAATCCTCAGTTAGAGATTCTCAGACACCCTCCAGATTGGTACTCTATCATCATACATGATACATAAAAGTTTTCTGGCAAAGGCATTCTATTATATGTCTTACTAGTATTTCAGTTTCATAGTACATGAACGGATCTTTGATTAAACCGAGAGCTTAGGGTCACGGAATTGAGAAGACGATTGCCCAAAGCTTTTTGTAACTACGCAAAGAAAATTTCAGCCACGTTCCGCTGGTCCGATATTCGACAATGGGCTTTTCATCTCCAGCATGATCAGAAAAACCCGTGAAATTACATTCAGAACATAATATGTCCCGAGACATGGAAAATATCGATAAATAAAATAAATGACCCAAAGGATTCAGGGTTCACAACTACGCACACCCATTCCCCGCATTAACCCAGAAATCGGCACAAAAATAATTGCAGCAACAATATTTTTACATCTCATCCAATATCCCCGAGATAGAAAATAAATATGTAATTGAGACAAATGAAACGTCTACAACGACAGAAAACTCACGCCAAATAATAAACGTCAATTATATTCAATGATATAATACAGTGTAGAACCTTAGTATCTTAATTTGATTAACAAATTGATTACAACATATCGCACCGTATATCTTTCATCTACTTATTAAATGGTCATTCTTTCTTATCGTTCATCAGCAATCAACGACGCTTCAGTTATGCAACTCCTCCATTATTTCACACCCGAAAAAGCGTCCTTTAATTGTAAGTCACACTATCCTGACCGTAACCTCTTACAATGATTGCAAATAATTAATTGCAGGTGCATGTTCCGAGGAATAGCGGAATGACTATGGATCCAGTACAATAAAAGTCCATTCTTTCGGCAACAAGCATTATGCTAAGGAGAGAGAGTGCACTAGGAAGGAGCCATAGTAATCTCGAGTCTACCTCAACAGTACGACAAGGAGTAACCTCTCCTCCTATAATTTAGAAAAATGAAATATATACTACCAAGACATGGGAATAGCACCCCTGTAATATGATGCATTACAGGATCGTCTCATGGTGTTGTGGATATGCTATCACAAGCACACAGATTATTGACTTTAGCATCCGAGACAGCATGGCAGCTGGATACTTGTATTAAGAATTACCACAAATACCTGAACTTTCTTGGAATCTTGAGGGATTGGGATCACATAATAGGATATAAATGATGAAAGATAATCATAGCATATATTTCCTTCTTATATGGCGACTTGCTAAACCAGTTATGTAAATAGGATAAAATCTATCACAACAAACATAAAACAAAAAATGAAAAAAATAAATCCTTGACTACTTCATGAGCCTCTTTATTATTCGCTGCATGAGGAGCGCATGCATGAACAGGGACAAAATTAGTATAGATAGTGATATTTAACAGCTGTATATAGAGAAACTTCTTTGTTGACTTTCTCAAAGCCTTTTATCTACACTCCAAACTTTCCAGCACTATTATTCACGAAGCAACAGCATTTCACAACGAATCAATAAGTCTGTGAACATAATGTTGTCATAATTTAAATACAAAGGAATCTCTAAAGTCGCTCGCTATATGAAAAATAGCATCAATAGCATACTTTCCTCAAAATTATCCATTTGCGGGCATAATATGGTTTAACAATTGAGACAAAAGAAAAACGTTCTACGCGGAACTGTCTTTTATACCCCACATTTACTCTAAACATGTTTTTCATAATCGTTTTTTTTTCACACTTATACTTCAAATTCTGCCCATAACATAAACAAGAAAGTCACGTCGGGCAGATGTCGCTGCTGCACTCTAATCTCACGACCTATACTCTCGATCTTTATTACACCATGTCTCTCTAAAAATACATGAGTTCAAAAATATTGTCCACAAAATACTTATCATATTCAAAACGTTTGATTATTTCAGTTAGTGATAGAATGCTTCATTGCCTTATACCAAAAAAATACAACTGTCCTCGCAAAGTAATTTTTAAACCTTTCCTAATTTAAGTCTCTTTCACTTCACATATATATATAACAATATTGACGCCGTGAATCTGTTTCTTTACATAGCCTGTCCTCTGAGGCTATCCCATTTCTACACTTATAGTGTGATCATGAAGAGTGTTCATTAGCTTTCTTTAATATATTCCCAAATTTTTTCCTAATAGCTTTTTTGATAAAGTGGTGAAATGGAAAACGGGTTATGGAATACCCCACCTATTACTTTTGTAGAAGCCATTTGCATATTTTCATGAAATTTGCACAGTTACAAATGCGGCCTTCTTTTTCTTCCTGTTATGCCAGCCAAAATAAATTTCTTGTTCCCATTGTATTATCGTGAGTATTGTTTAGCAGGACAAATTTGACGTAATGTAGAGCTGGATAGATCCTGCAGATCATTATATTTCGATTACAATATCTTTAAAAAATCAGGAGTGTTTAATTTGATAAGAAAAAATTGATATACGTTGCGGCGTTTTCCTCATTTCAGTTTGTAGTAATTTACTAGGTCCTGCTAGCTGACGCTACTGTTAAAATAAAGAGATCTATTGTTTTCCTCATGATCTCGAAAAGAGAAGAGGTTACTATGAAAAAGTTAAAAAAGAAAAAAGCCACCACACAACACACACAAATATAATAAATGATATAGATTAATAGATAATAATTAAAATAATACTAGAATATTACGAACAGATAAAAATAAAATAGTATATAATAATAATATATAGTTAAATAATATATAATAATTATTATAATATTAATTTAATATATATAATATATCGGAGATAATTTATAAATGAAGATAATAAATATATTAGCTGATGAGAAAAAAAAACAAAATTCCTGAAGAAATACTTAATTAACTAAGACACTCCTTAACTAATGAAACATTTAAGCAGTTTGAAGGAAGGAATTTCTATAAGCAATTAGCCATTTTCTTAGAAGCAGAATTACACAAAAACTTTGCTATATTTAATGGGCCATAATCTAGCAATGTTTCATGGCATTCTGGCTTGATATTATTATTTATCAAGCTTAGAAAATATAGAATTTAAGTATGCATGGACAGACTTCCTATTTACTTTTAACTTACTAGAATATATCGGTTCATCGAGTCACACTGACCGATTCTTTTAACCGGGCTATCGTTAACAGGAATGACAGAAGATTCCAGAGCCTTTTGTAACCTCGCAACTTTCCAACGTTACACGCCCCCCAAGCCACAACTGCACTCACATCTTCCCAATTAATTTTCGACTGATAGGGCTAATTCAATCATGCTTAAAAATTTCGCATATTCGAGCATCGGTAATTGACTATAAAAAAATGACCAAATCTCTTAGTGCACAGGTACCACCCTTCAACGCATTATAAGAGTGCGCGGCAAAAACGTCTGTCAACAAAATAATATTCTTGTCAAACTATAACAAAAATCCATAAACCGGTAAAATTCTCGTGATGACTGAAACAAGGTCTCAAGCGACTCAGCAACACCTAATCATTATATCAATGCATCTTCGTCGTGAACCTATCATTCATTCTCTCTACGCATTCACTAATCGCAGTATATTCATCCTTTTAAATGCATTTTTCCTTCTCTTCATCAGCACATCAGACGACACTCAGAATGCCAAACTTCCTCCACTACTCTCTCAGTTAACGTTTTTTTTGAGAAGTCACTATTGATCGTCTCCAGCCATGAATTCTGCACATATTTTGCCAGGTGGATTTGGTTCCACGTAATTATGGAGGAATGCTTTGGTCAATTACTTAAAGTCTATCTTTTGCAAAGCACTTGCTAAGAAAGAGAGATGGAATGCACTAAGGAGTTAATTCGTTACATAAGACAGGTGACAATGAAACTGTATGGTTAGTGAGTGGTGCGCGAGAGCAAGATGTCCCCCTGATTAAAGAATGATGGCAAGGATCTGTCACCTTCTTGTGGATATGCTTCACAGCCATGCAAAAAATTGGACATTAAAATAAAGCGGTCAAACTGAAAAAAGAAAACAGAACATAAATCCACTATCGTATAAAGAGAAGATCGAACCCTGGGCAGTTGTACTCACTCGCAATGGAGTGCGATTGCCTCGGTGTCTTGAGGATTAGGGATCAACTTGCTAATGTGGACGAGGCCCTCTAGAAATACCCTCCCATGCAAAGATTATCTATCTCTCTCCATAATTTGTTGGCCAGACTTGACTAAACAGTTTGTAAATGAGTCTTTCACCCCAACCTCACCTAAAAGAAAAACTTAT
>JABUQX010078349.1:52500-56029 GCA_015478945.1 Trachelipus rathkii
TATGTGAGGTGGAAATGTGTCCTATGAGGGAATTAAGTTCTTTGGAGAGCCATTTTGCTAATTTGTAGGTGATGCAATTTATATTAGATATGATGGGGCGAAGAGGGAGGTTTTCTTTATGAATTTTCGGGATAGCGTAAAATTTAGACAAAGTGGGAAGATATGATATGATATCTTCCCACTTTGTCTAAATTTTACGCTATCCCGAAAATTCATAAAGAAAACCTCCCTTTTCGCCCCATCATATCTTATATAAATTGCATCACCTACAAATTAGCAAAATGGCTCTCCAAAGAACTTAATTCCCTCATAGGACACATTTCCACCTCACATATTAAAAACTCTCAACATTTCATTCAAAAAACAAACTCCATAATTTTTTCCAACTACAACATCGTCAGTTTTGATGCCATTTCCCTATTCACCAATGTCCCCATAAATGACACATTACAACTCCTAGAAAATCATGTCACTACACATAATATATCTTTCACATTACCATTTCCCATCATCAAGTCTCTTATATTATTAATTTTAGAACATGCTTATTTTAAATCACAAAATAAATATTATAAACAAATAAAAGGTCTCAGCATGGGATCCCCCCTCTCCCCCACATTAAGTAACATATACATGGAGTTAATAGAACAATACATCATTTTCCCCAACCCCCTTTTCGATTCAATCACATGGTTTAGATACGTAGACGACGTTTTTGCCTTAATACCGAAAGAAAAAAATACAAATCATATTTTAAATTTTATTAACAATATACATAATGATATCAAGTTCACTGTCGAAATTTCTAACAATAACATAATCTCATTTCTTGACATTCTCATATCCTGGTCCCAAAACAACTTTCCCACTTACCAAATACATAGAAAACCAACTGCTTCAGATTCATACATACATTGGTATTCAGATCACGAAACATCCACCAAAATTGCCACCCTTTCCAATTTATTTTTAAGAGCTCTCAGAATATGCGACACCATATACTTAGAAACAGAAAAAAACAAAATTATCAACACGTTCAAAAAACTAAATTACCCTCAACCTATAATTTACAAAGCATTCAAACTCGCCAAAAACAAACATCTAAATCCAAATACAAATTTAAAAAGTTACATAAATATATTACCCATACCCAACGTAAACACACAATTACTTAAAAAATATATACCTAATTCCATACAAACTACTAAATCTAACCTTATAACTCTCAAACACGCACTTAAACCTAAAGATTTATATCCCATTCAAAATTCCGGTATTTACAAAATTCCATGCCTCAATTGCAATAAACACTACTTAGGTGAGACTAACAATTTGGTGAGACTAACAACTTTACATTACGTACCACTCAACATAAACAGGATTTAAAAGATGATACACTTTCTTCCTCATTAACGATACATAGGAGAAAACATAATCACTCAATCAACATTACATCCTCTAAACTCATAATTCCCATACAAAATACCACAATACGAAAAACCATTGAGTCCTTTTTGATAAAAAACACCCAAAATTACAATACTTTAGCTGGAGTTCCATACATAGACGACATTACTAATTCATATTTAAACAAATCTTACAAACTTAAAAATTACCTCCAACTCATCTAAATAATTACTCTGTTCCTCCCAATTTTACACCAGGTTGCCAGAATACAGAGCTGTAATCATAGCAATATCTCATTCCGCTCACCAGTTCCTGACGATGTTGCCCGCCACGGGAACGAAAGCTCGAACTCTTACAACTAAAAACTCAAGCTTATTAATTGTGAAAAAATTATATTATCTCTGTATTCATATATAACAGTGCAAGTGTATAAATAAAAGTATTTTATCTTGATAAATCATTTAATTTGTGTCGCCTCCAGGGGATAAACAATATCTTTAAATATAGACCTGCGTCAATTGCAGATTAATTATCAATAAATATGCCCCCCGATAATTTCCATGAGGCAAAAGAATTCCTATCAAACAATTACCTAATAAAGAAGGCTTTTTATAAGTATGCCGACTCTCTTACAACGGCAAACCTTACAAAAAATAATTTGAAGTTTCTCACATCCTGCCTATCGGACTGTGTTATACCTAAAAGCTACATCCCTGCATTCATCTACGTTGACAAGCATGCCCCATTTCCAACCATCTATCAAGACATACTCAAAAATCAAATAAAAGGCATAAAAGAAGAAATCAAAACCAAATACCGAATAAATTACCACAACTTCAAAAACTTCCAACAGATTTTCTACAATCAACAATTAGACCTTAACCTATTCACCGAATTAATTGATTACGCTCATAAAATAACTGATAAGAAAACTAAACTTCGAGATATTCATCATAAAAATAAACTAGACAACCTATTCAAGAATAGTAACTGGACAAAAAACTCGAATGCAGATAACCTAGTTAACCTATCCGACTACAACCTATCCCACACTGAATCTACATTATTAGGTTATGGTTTAAATTTCGCCATCAACAACAACGAACCCTGGATTCCGTTACTGAACAACTTCAACTACTGGAAAACAAGAAATAAAGATGAAAAAATTAATCCCGATATACTTTTTGGTATTCTTCTACAATTACAATCAACTGCCCAAAATAAAATCCGTTACCCTCGCCGTTTCCATACAGCCCTGTCCAAATTACGTAATAATAACCACATTACCATTTCAAGATCAGATAAAGGAAATAAAATAGTCATAATGAATACCACTGATTACAATAACAAAATAACTCAATTACTCAATGACACCACAACATACACCGAAATACGCACTGATCCCTTAAAAAATTCACAGGCGTCTTTCAACAAATCCCTCACAAAAATCTTACCCAACGACACACAGATCTCCAGACCTTGTTTAAATCATATCTTCCCACTTTGTCTAAATTTTACGCTATCCCGAAAATTCATAAAGAAAACACCCCTCTTCGCCCCATCATATCTAATATAAATTGCATCACCTACAAATTAAGCAAAATGGCTTCTCCAAAGAACTTGATTCCCATCATAGGACAACATTTCCAGCCTCATATATTAAAAAACTCTACAAACACTTTCATTCAAAACAACTCCATAATTTTTTCCACACCTCAACATCGTCAGTCTTTTGAATGCCATTTCCCCTATTCACCAATGGTCCCACCCATACATGAACACATTACAACATGCCTAGACAATCATTCACTACACATAATATATTTTTCAACATTACCCATTTCCCTACCATTAAGTCTCATTAATATTTAATTTAGACACCATAGCTTATTTTAAATCACAACGAAATAAAATATTTATAAACAAATATAAAAGGTCTCAGCATGGGATCCTACCATCACAAATCCCCCACCATAATAACACTTAGTACAATGGAGTTATAGAAACAAAATACAATCCATTTTCGTTCAGACCAACCCCCATGTTTCGATTCAATCACGCAATGCGTTTAAGCATAGCGTAACGAACGCCGTTTTTGCCTTAATACGAAGAAAATAATACA
>JABUQX010078350.1:0-5000 GCA_015478945.1 Trachelipus rathkii
TAGAGAGGAGAAGAGAGAGAGAGAGAGAGAGAGAGGAAGAGAAGAGAGAAAGAGACGAGAGAGACTGAGAGAGAAGAGATATGAGAGAGGACGAGGAGACGAAAGATAGAGATGGAAGAAGGAGAGAGAAGAGAGAGAGAGAGAAAGAGAAGAAAGGAGAAAGAGAAAGAGAAAAGATAAGAAAGAGAGAAGAGAAGAAGAGAAGAGATGAAGAGAAGGAAAATGAGAGAGAAGGAGAGAGAAGAGAGAGAAGAGAGAGAAGAGGAGAGAGAGAGAGAAGAAAAAGAAACCTCCTTCAAAACTTTCTATACTCCGATATATATAATATATATTAGGCAAGTCAAAAGCAAGATCAGATACACTATAATATAGATACATATATAACTCATAAATTTGAAGCCTAATGATAATAATATATTAGTATATATACATAATACTATATATACTATACAAACTATCTTTATATAGCAATAATCTCAATTTTAAACTTATGTTTTTTTTTTTATGAAAACCCAAAAAAAAAATGAGAATTAACATTAAAACATGCATATCTAGTGGTTTACATTAGGTAAAACATATTTATCACAAAAAGTTACAAAAAAAATATATAATTAAAAAAAATTATTTCCCCGTTTTTCCAAAGCAAACCTCGCATAAAAATCCAACCCTATTCATTCCATCTTGGGAAAAAATTATGACATTTGTAAAGAAATAAATTAATTAAAAGCCCAATTATGTTATAAATCAGTCTAGATAGTAATTTACCTAATATCAATCAAATAAATTTCTAGGTACACACCTTTATATCAAATAATTCTAAAACTCGTACAGTTAATTTTCACAGAACCGAAATTATCAACATCTTAATCAAAATGTAAATACCTAAAACACATCCTAATCCTTAAATTTTCACAAAAAAATCTGATGCGTAAATGGTGTACCATGAGCTTATAACCTAAAATTTTTACTCATGATAAATTTTATAGCTATTTTAAGTTGCTTTACATGAGAGTACCATCAGTCAAAAAAGGGTTAAGACTTTTCGAGCCATTATCCCATCAGCGTGTAAACTGCATGAGTTTCGAAAGGAAGATGGCTTGCCATTGAAGAGAAGAGTCAAAGTGAAAATAAAAGACAATGTACTAATGATAAATGTGAAGGAAAGCCATATTCTGCAATGTACCAAGTAAGAAAAATAGCTAATTGCCTAGCGTATATAGTAAGAGATTTTTCTGTGTGATTATAAGAATGGTTATCCGATAAAAGCATAAATATAAGTCGAGGTGCCTAATGTAAATTTTCATTTTGTTTAATGGTCTTGCATTATTATAAAATAAAGTAGTGTAAAGGTATTCGTTTTTATCAGCAAATTTATTTTGCCTTTCAAATTTGTGTAAATTTAAGGTATAAGTAGACCTAGGTCAGGTACAAAAAGCGCTATGCCATGCAGAGAGCTAGGGTTACATTATGTATGGATGTTTAATATAATAATTATTTATCATATTAAAATTTGTAATAAGTAATAAAAATGTCAATAATGATAAATAAAAGAATAAAAATAAGGTGGTCCGATTCACCCCTCTCCGTTCAAAAATTGACACTTTTTTGAATTCAACTAAAAAAAATTCCTATCATTTTTTACCTGTTTGAAATCTTCACTGAATATTAAGTAACTTTTTATTATTATTTAAAATAATTATACACGTAATAAAAATTCAATAATATACGGAAAATACGAAAAAACAATGGTGTCCGCTTCAACCCCATCCATCAATTTTACGTGGGTGAACAGACCAAGTTAGGCCCCGTGATTTTGCCACTAATACTGTTTGGATCAAAAATTTACTTGCCAGTTTAAAGCTAACATACTCGAGTGTATACACTGAAAAAATAATTAAAATCCATCCACAATTTTATTTTATAAACCAAAGTTAAAAAAACACATTTTTCAAAAGTGAAATACCCGAAGGACATTTACCCAATTTATACCATTGTTTAAAAATATAAACAAACTTTCTAGAATTAAAATGATCTAAATAAAACTGTAAGTACTACCCGCCGTGGCCTTATTAAATGAGTGAATTTTTTTTTTTTTTTTTAAATATTTATTTTATTTAGAGTGGACCGAATCACACCTCCTAAAGAGGCAGGCCCGGTCACCCCACCCTACGCTACTTGGTTTATTGTTAAATTATTCCCCTTTTTATTTATATTAACTGTGTGGTAAAGTTGATGCACTCCATATTAGGTGTATTATCAAAAACTATTTTGAGGTTATTCACAAATTTTCTAATTTTTGATCTTGTTTTCTTTATGTTCAATTACAAATCATATCCAAATTTAAAATATATTACATAAATGGTAGCAGAGCGTAGTTCTCGTGAGAGAGTCTACCCTTTGTCTGCCTGCTACCTTTTCTCTTTTTCTTCCTCTTTCCTCTATCATTTCTTTTTTTGTTGTTTTGTTGTTTAAATATCTACTGTTAAGAACATCAACTCCACACTTAGTTTAGTTTCCCTAATTCCGATACTTCTTGATTATTCTCTACTTGTTGGACATCTTTTATTGTTCTTCTAAATACTCTTTAATCAGCCATAAATATCCCATCTATTAAACATTAAATAATATATCCTCCGTGGCATTCAATCCGACATATGTCGGAAAATTAAAGCGAAATTTTGGGCGATCTGCGATCAGATGTAAAAGCGACGGTTGACGAGTTTGGTGTATCCACTTCCATTTCTACATACATAACAGATGCATCAGGATTGTTGGCTGCTAGTCAACCAACAAGCTTGATGACATCTGCTAATCCTATTATGTCAATAATGTCCTCATCCACTATAGCTGAATCTTCGGGGATGTTGAATGTAGCTTCAACACACTCAACAGGTTAAGTGCCCTCCCTGTTAACGATGTCTCCTCCAGTGCCGGCAACAGTAGCCCGATTAAGCTTGCCGGTGGGAGTTCCAGTAAATAGCCCCTATAATGGTGGAATACAGCCGGGGATGAGTGAGTCTCAACAGTATACTCACTTCTTGCTCACACAACATGTTCCAGTGCCTATGGGTAGTTAACCACATCAGGGTATACAGCAACAAAACCCTCGAGTTCAGACACAAGATAATACTACTATGTTAAGAATATTGGAACAAAATCAACAAACCCTGGATATGGTCACTCAAATGATGCAAATGATGATAAATCAACAACAGCAAAAATCTAAGAAAATGATTCCTGTAGGGAAGTACTGTCTTGAAAATGGGAACCTTTTCCACAATTCTTAAATTGATTTGAAGAATATGCACTTGCAACTTATCCTAGTTCTACGGTTGACGGTTGGAGGACCTATTTGGGCTTGCATTTGGAAGGAGACATAAAACAGGTCTATGATGTCCTCATGAAATGTAATGCGAGTTACGCTAATATTAAAAAGGAACTGACTGACTGGTTTGGTGAATATTTAACAAAGCAAACAAAAAGTGATTTAAGCACTTTTAATGCTGCACAAATACTGACAACTGGGACTATTCCACTATATGCTTTGAGGTTGCAGGGACTGGCAGAAAAAGCCTTTCCGGGAACAGATGTTAGTACTATGAAGATTGTTAGAGAGAAGCTCATCAATAGTTTACCAAAACCTATACAAGACCTAGTAAATTCGCTTACAGGGGTTTGTGAATTATCCATGAAAGGTGCTGCTCTTTCCTGGGAAGGATTGGTGAAGCTGATTGATGATAATTATTCTAGAAAATGTATGTCAGATAAAACCAATAGTGATCTGCAAAAAGGTAACACTCCTGTAACAGTTCAACTGGAAGTCATAGATTTGACGCTGGCAGTCCCTGTTAAGCCACAACAGTCAACTGGATATAATGTTCCATCACCGATTGGATCTGTGTGGTCAGTGCCCTTATCATATCCAGGATGTTCGGTGCCCAGTGGATATACAAAATCTATCCAAACTCCCGAGAGTTTGACATCTGTTATGTCACCTCCGAACCCGCAGTGCTCAGGTACCTGTAATAATCCAACTTACGTAAACAATTTTTCACATCAAATCGCTCAACCACCTAGGTTTCCCACTCCAGCTGGTCGCTATAATAACAATGAAGCAAATACGAATGGAAATCGTCATCATTCGAATACGGCAAATATTCCGGCAAATAGACCTCCAATCAATAATCATCAAAATTCGAGTCCTCCTTCAAATTGTACTTATTGCAAAAAATCTGGCCATGACGTTCGAAAATGTAAATTGCGACCAAAGTGTAGGTTTTGTGGAAAGAGGGGACATGTTGCAGATGATTGCTATACGTTCAAAAACAAATGTATACGCTGTGAAGCTGACGGACACGTCGTTCAGGAATGTCCCAACCGAAGTCAGGGGGCGCCACTGGAAGAAGATACTCAGGGATGTCCCATCTGTCGGGGTGGACATTTGGGAATCAATTGTCCACAAAGAGTACAGCCAAAAGTAACTAAACAAGGGGGAAACTAGATAGCTCTGTGGCCATTGATCCACCCACAGAGCCTCTAGAAAAGCTAGGTGAACAACAAGATGTGTATTTGAAACCAAAACCCCAGCGACAGCGAATTGAAAATAAAAAGCCGATTATGGTAGTTGATGGGTCACAATTACCAGCCGCCACACTCGAAAGTGTGGGTGAGTGTAGTTCAGAGGAATTCATTCTAGAAAATGTATCGCAGTTGGAGACTTCTGCGCCTCCTTTGGATGATAACTCACTAGATTTGTCCGAAAATAAACACGAAATATTAGAACCACAAGGTGAAGTAAGTTATCCCTCTATTGTTACGAATTTATCAAACCCAAATGTTTCAAATTTTTCAAATTTTCCAATTGTAAATGAGGAACAATCCTCACTCCAAACTCCACACGTAGGTCATGCAAATGACCATATTATCCATTTTACGAATATCAATAATCCTATTAAGGATGCTTTAGTGATAGGTATAAATATTGTAGGTTGCAAAAGTAG
>JABUQX010078350.1:10000-13719 GCA_015478945.1 Trachelipus rathkii
TAGCATGATTGAAGAATTTAGTCAATTGCTAGTAATTCCACCTTACTAGTTTCTTCTTTGTGAAATTAATAAGCTCTTGATTAATAGATGTTATTAAGTGTTTCTTCATATGTCTTCCTAGTGTTGATTGAAGCTCAATTCTGTACTTTGCTTTTATTTTCTCAATTTACTTTGGCAAGTTGGCAGTTTGTTGCTTCAATAGCTTGTTTGAGTTTCTGCAATAACTTATATTTGCTTGCAGTATCTCCTTTTACTAGTTTTACTTAATATTAGGCTTTCTCTTAGCCTTTTAATTATATTTACAGCCTAATGTTGTGCATTCTCTATCTGCTTTTGTTCATCAAAGTTTTATCCATATTGCACCTTTTGCTTTTTCAACCTTAATAAATTTTGGTAATATTTTTAACATCGTTGATGCTCATATAGTAACATTTAGTTAATGAATTTTCTAATAATCCTTATTTTTTTATTTTCATATTTTTTATATTTTAATGCAAAATATAACATATTCTCCCTTTTGCTAAGAATATTAAGTTTTCTTGTTATTCTTAGTTTCTTAGAGTTTATAATTCTGTTGTTTTCTTGTTATAATCCTGCACTTTCTCTCAACAAATCAATTTTGTTATTGGTCTTTTCAAATTGTTTTTATTTAAAGTATTCTTGTCTTATTTATTTTCACATCTACTATTCTCCCTCTGTTTCGTCTTTGTAAACTTTTACTATTTTTCCTAAATTCCACATATTTCTTGGTTTGAAGTCATCTATTAAGAACTAAATCTCCCACTTTGTCTGATTCTTTTTCTGCTAACCATTTACTCTTTTTTGCAATAATGGGACATATTCTTTGATCCATTTTTCCAAAACAAATCAGCTAGATACTGAACTTGTTTCCATCTTTTATATAAGTAGCAATCTTTATCTTGAAATAATCCTGGAGGAAAAGTTATTGGCTTTTAAGGGTTAGTAAGATGATTTGGTGTCAAGCTTCTAAGTTTGCTAAATCATTGGGAAACTTCTGTAATTGGCTGTATTTATAAATGAATTCTATTTCCAGAACAAAGTGTTCAAGTTTTCATCTGTCAACCTTATTGGCTGTTCTAAGAGTGAAGTTGTAATATATTTCTTACAGTTCTAATGTGTCTCTCAAAATGACCTCCTTTATGAGAACTATAAGGGGTTTAGAATAACCACTGTATTCCTTTTTGCTCAAAAAATTTATTTACTTGCTTATTATTCCAATTTTTAACTTGTCCTTTTAATTCTTTGATAGCTTTCACAAAGTTCAATCTATTATCTGATCGGATCAATTTCACATTGCCTCTACGGCTGATAATCTTCTTAGAGATTGGAATAACAGATCAGTATCTAAATGAATATACACATCTCTTAAATGTTAGCTCTGTACTTAAACAATGAGATATATTAATCCATATCTTTTTCCTCTTACTTTCCCTCTTCCCCTTACTACAAGAAAAGGACCAAAGGCATCTATTCCAATGCTCGTAAATGGTGGTATATCACATTCTAATCTATATTTGGGCAAATCTCCCATCAACTGCTGAGTTGGCCTTGTATGGAGCTTCCTACATATTATGCAATGTTTTAAAATCTTTTTAATACTTCTGCTTGCTCCAATGATATAGTACTTCTCTCTTAAAGAATTTAAAACTGTTTGTTTTCCTAAATGTCCATTAATTCTAAGGTAATGTCTCATTTTAACATTGTAACATGGCTATTTGGCAAATAATTGGAGGTTTAAAATTGGTTTGATCATCATTCAGATTTTTATTCATCCCACCTACCCTTAATATTCCATTATCATCTAAAAAGGGTAGGAATTTTGCCAAAATGTGCCTTTTTGGCAAAGCTTCTTTCTTTTTTAATTTGTATTGTATATATGAAATTCTTTAATTTGTACATATTTGTAAATAGCCTTTTCTGCTCTTTTAATTCTGTGATTGTCATGCACCTTTATTCAAGTTTTTTTTATGCATTTTCTTTTAACTCTTAGTATCATGCTACTTTAGTTTTAACTTTGATGCAAAATACTCAGGTTGTTTGAACATATCTATTGATACGTCTTGTATTTTAATAACCAAAAAAGGTTTGGTTTTTATAATTTTATAATTTCCTTTTTTTATTTATTGTTTCCTTTTAATTTTGCTGCAGGCGAATGGGCTGTCTTTGTACAAAAAATTCTGGACCAGTGCTCCATAGCTTATTGTTCAAAAACTCATTAACAGATATCCTTTTACTTGCTATATCGATATATTTAGCTTACCTGGTACATAATTTCATTGGCTTATATCTGTTTGTGATCTAATATAGTTTAAACTCTTGTGTACAAATTCTTATGATCTTTTTGGTTTTCATTTTTAATATTTGTAATACATTTCACTATCTATTCAAAATCTCTGGCTTATGTTCATATTAATTCATCTTTTTAAATTTGGTGTATGTTAATGCTGCTAATCCTTGCTGCCATCCATTTTCTATTCTTGGGACTAGTTAAATCAAATATTTTATTTAATTGGTATCAATCTTGTTTTAGAAAACACCAATGATCTATCATTCTCTCATTCTCTCCAATGAATCTTATATATGCTACGCAGCATATGCAATTTGTGAACCATCTGAAAATAATTAGTTCTACCCTTTTATAAACTTTAGACAACAATTTGGATTTGTATGGCCTATGATTGAAATCATTTAGCTTATTAACATCACTTTGGCATTTTATGTAACCTTTTTTTTACTATCTGACGGAATTTTCACATCCCAATCAACTTTTTTTATCACATAAATTTTGAAAAATTTTCTTTTAGCTACTTATTAAGTACTGGGCTAATAAATCCCAGTGGATCATATATGGAAAAAAAATGCAACTGAGTATGCTTCTTTTTTGTCAATTCTTTATTTTGTATATCTACTCTAGCTTTCATTAAATCTATTTCTGGGTCCCCAACTTAAGCCTAATATTTTGTGAAGGTAATTTAGCTCTAAGGATAAGTTTTTCTTAAAATCTTTACATAAGTCCTTGTTATCAACTGTTTCTAAAATTTCTTTGAATTACTAGCTACTTGATGCAGATTAAAACCACTAATTTTTAAAATATCTTTAACTTCTTTATAAACTGCTATAGCCTCATTTTCTGATTGCACAGACTTTAAACAATCATCAACATAGAAATTTCTAAGTATGGTATTTTTGGCTAGATTACTGAAATTTTTTTGCTTCAATTACATTTGTAGTTGCTTCAAAACATAATTTGCAATTGAAGGTGAGCTTACTCACTTCAAATATATGAACTTTAACTCTATATTCTTCTAGAGTTTTATCTAAATTACTATCTGGAAACCATAAGAAGGGCTGATAATCTTTATCTTTATAAAGTACCGTGTATTTGATGAAACATCTTTCTATATCTGCTATGAAAGCATATTTCTCCTTTCTGAACCTTAAAAGGATGCTTTGTTAGATTGAAAATATAGTCTGGACCTGTAAGTAAACTATTATTAAAGAAATATCATTGTATTGTAAAGCTGCATTGAATACTACTCTCATTTTTTTTTTTTTGTGGATGATTTACACTATGGTGTGTTAAATAAAATCTGTACTTGTTTAATAGTTCATGTTGCTCAACTTTTTCTGCAAAATTTAGTTTTAACATTTCATTTATGTTATCACTATACTGTATAAAATATTCTTTATCTTTGAAA
>JABUQX010078351.1:0-12500 GCA_015478945.1 Trachelipus rathkii
CAAGAGAGAGATATTGTGTAAAGAGTGAATTGATCCTGGAAGAAGACCCTACACGCAGATCTATAGATTTTGTTAGGAGAAGTATACCAACTTTACTCAGTATTATAAAGATTATATCCAACTGCATGAGCATTGTGATCAAAAAGTTTGATCAAAATAGGGGTGTGTCTATCTACTGAGTTCAATATTCCATGGCTTGTTACTGCCTTCATGATACATGATATCTATCGCGAAGAGGATCTTATCGAAATGCTCATCCGACTCAAATTGGTAATCGTTTATAAATCCGTTCTCAATATACAATAGTATGTAAATTGACTAAAACTCTGATGTTATATATATTATAAAGGTACAGGATTTTCCTACGGGTGATGACCATAATTAATAGTGTAATATATATAAATGAAATCAATATTCCTGTATATATCAATGTTTATCTGCCAGGTTGAAGTCTATACTTAACTGGATAACTTAATCACTAGGTTTAGCATCAGCGAGCTATAATTATCTTATAAGCCTATATATAGAGCATTTGATTAAATATTCAGACGATGCTAACATCTCATCTCAATCATTTGGTTTTACAGTTTCAAAAGGATGAATGAGCTGCACATATATTGATATGTTTTGCTGGTGCATCAGGGTAGAGGTCTGTGCCGGTGGTGCTGGTGGGTTATATTCACACATAGATTTGTACTGCACAATGAATTTATATAGGAAATTTACGGAAGTCGATTGATTAAATGCGACGATATCTTCTTTCGAAGAAAAGATCGATATTCTACTTCTGTAGATATAGTAATCATTTTATCACGTTCAAATTCTATAATTTGCTCTTAATAGAAAAGTAAAACTCCTGCTGTTAACAGCTGTAGTCCGAAGCACTGTTTTCAAGACTGTTGAGGCTTTATCTCTATGTCAGAAGATAGTGAAAAATTAGTCACCACGCGTCATTTGGAAATGAAAATTCGCTTTTGAATACACAGATGTCTACTATTACGAGAGTGAAACAAGATATTTATTTTCAACTCAAGGGTTTATCGAGATATCATATCTAACATTCTGGAAGGAAATTACCAAGAAGAGTAATAATATGGGATTGTGGAACATGAAGCTCTCCGGGAATTATAAAAAGTCACCCCCTTCACTCACAATCCGACCTTTGGACGTTTAAGGTATCAAGTTTACATGTGAATGGACTAGCCTCAGGATTCGTGATTCTAAATTTTATAGAATGGAGACCTATTCTCTGTATCGATCCTTTTATACGACTTAAAATTAGCCTACTGTATAGTAATGATAGTGTGAACAGGCTTAAATTTGACGAGTACGCAAAGAATAGTAATTTATAAGCCTATGATCTTACTGCAGACTTTTCAGCTTGTAACGCCTATCATTTAAACATTTTTGAGAAGTGTACTAGGCTAAAGTCCTCTCTATTTGGATCAAGTCTAACAATCACCCATCACTGTAGTGGTCTATCTTGAGCATCATCAACTCATTGGTATATATAGGTTTGCGACTTTTTGAATTATTAAAGTGAAGTTTTGGATAGCTGTAATCGGTGTTTAAAAATAAACCTCGCTTTTTAGGAGTGTTCGTTATTAACGAAATAAACTCTGTAAAGTTATAGAGAAAAGGATACTGCTTGAGTATTCAATACATTGCTCGTCACATCCCTCACAGGACATCGATTTCGTCTTATCTACTCTTAGGCAAAAAACGATTACTTTCACATAATTGATTTTTGAACTTAAAATTTTATATTGAATAATATTATATTTTAACTTATTTTTAAAAATATTATAATGTAAGCGGTGTAAAAATATATGTTTACCCTGTTCAATCCCTTATATCCAATTTTATTGGCGTTTATTATGTATTTATTTATTTATTATGTTTTTTAAATAATTGTTATGTTTTAATAAACTTGTAAATATATTTGAATGCTAAAAATTTGTATGTCAATGATTTATGTTTCTAATTCGTTAAGTGAATAATGAAAAATGCGATTTTATCTACCGACCTAAAAAACTAGTGTTGAAAAAGGTTTTTTAATAAATTTCGTAAACAATATATTTATTAAATAAATGTTATATAACAGAAACTCTGTGTGTTTTTATTCTTAGATTAAATAAAATAAGTATTAAAAAAAAATAAATAATAGAAAGTATAATAAAAGTAATAAAAAAAAATAAAAAATATAAAGAAACAAAAAATATATATATATATTATGAGTTAAAAACTTAAAGCCGAAAGTTAAAGCAGTAAAGCAGTAAAGTTGTAAAGCAAGCAGAAATTTAAAACAGTAAAGCAGAAAGTTAAAAACAGTAAAGCAGTAAAGTTAAATACTAGTAAAAGCAGAAGTTAAGTCATAAAGCAGATAAGTTAAAGGCAGTACGCAGATAGTTAAAGCAGTAGCAGAGAGTTAAAGCAGTAAAGCAGAGAGTTAAGCAGTAAAGCAGATAGTTAATAGCACAGTAAAACAGTAAAATCAAAAGTGCATAGCTTAATGTAGAGGGGTGCTAGGGGCTGGTCTTATTGATTTACTGATTTACTGCTTTAAGGTATGTAATGTTAGATTAATAAATGAGTTATATAGGCAGTTAAAAATGTGAGTTAAGCAGTAAGAGAGAGTTAAAAGAGTAAAGCGATGAGTTAATAACAGTAAGCAGAGTTAAGCAGTAAATAGAGTAAAACAAAAGACATACTAATCCCTAGTGTTAGGTAATAAACCTCTATTGATTTAATGATTTACTGTTTAAGGGTATCGTAAAGTAATATGTTTTAATAAAATTTCGTACAATTGTAGTCAAAATGAATGACTCATAGTTATTTTGAAAAGAAATTTCTTTGATATAGTTTACTATTGATATATATTTTTCGTTCGCTTGCGGAATTTTGCGTCTGCGGACGCTACGCGAACGGCGGGTACGCGGGGAATATTGCGCACCTGCGGGCTGCGGCAGGCGGCGTTGCGCTGGAAATATTGCGTCTGGGGGCACTGACGGCGTTTCGCGGAGGTGCTGCCTGACGGACGCGGATCTCTGAAAAGTTTGCGGTCACTGTTCAAATGTGTAGTCTTTAGATATATATTCCTGCCATGCATAAGTGTTAAGAAAGAATACTAACTATAGGTAGGGAAGCATTCTAATGTCAGATTAGTAATATACACCATTTCGATTCTATACCTTATTACATATAGGGGTAGACCCTATAATTTAAGGGCTATTCGGGGCTCAGGGAAGGCTAGAAAAGGCTTGAAAAAAAGATGGCTACTCAGTTGGCACATGTGGCACACTCACTTGCACTATGTGGCACTTCATACTTGCACTCATGTGGCATTCACGTTGGACTATGTGGCACTCATGGCACTATGGTGGACTCACCTGGCAACTCACCCTGCACTCTCAGATAAAATATAGAAAGGTAATTAGAACATACTAGATACTCTTATGTGGTTGGGAGCATTAAAAGCCATCAAGTTAGTCGTGTGGGGTCAAAATGACGCCATGGTATATATGGCAGGGTCAGGTTAAACATCATAAGTTGTAGGGGTACGTGTAGGCTAAGTGAAAGGTTGGGTGAGTCTAAGTGATAGGTGTGAGGTGAAGGCTGGGTGGGCTAGGTGTAAGGTGTAGGTGTAGCTATGGTGAAGGCTGGGTGAGACTAGGTGTATGGTGTAGGCTAGGTACGGCTGGGTGGAATCTAGGTGTTGGTGTAGGTTAGGTGTTATGTGGTGAAGGAGATGGGTGGAGGCTAGGTGTAGCTAGGTGTAGGCTATGTGTAGGCTAGTGTAGGTGTATGGCTAGGTACAGGCTGAGTGGAATCTAGGTGTAGGTGTAGGTAGTGAAGGATGGGTGGAGGCTAGTGTAGGTGTAGGCTATGGTGAAGCTAGGATGTAGGCTGGGTGTGGCTTATGTGTTAGGCATGGGTGAGGTGGGTGTAGGCTATGTGGAGGATGTGGTGATAGGCTATATGGAGGCTAGTGTAGGTCTAGGTAGTTGTGGTGTTGTGTGTGATGTGTTGTGTGTGTGATGTGATGTGTGTATGTTGTGTGCGGCGCGCCCGCGTGTGTAGATGTTACCGATATCAAAAAAATAGGGCTAAGCCTAAAGGGTGGCCAAAAAAATTATCAGTGGGGCCAAATTGACCATTGGAAAACAAAAGGGTAGGCAAAAATTACGTGGGCCAAAATACCCATGGAAGACAAAGGGTAACAAAAATTAACGTGGGGCTCAAAAATGACCCACGGAATGAATGGCAAAAGGGTAGCCAAATTACCGTGGGGCAAAATTGACCCATGGGTCGAAAAAATTAGGGGGCTTAAAAATAGGGGCAATACGTACAACGGTTGATGACGCAACCGTTTGGCGCAACCCCTCTTCGAGGGTTGCCAAAGAATAATTAGGGTTGCAAAAAATTAGGGTTGCAAAATTAGGGTTCATCAAAAAATTAGGGTTCCGTCAAAAATACCATGTGTGGCAAAAATGACCCATGGAAGACAAAGGGTTGGTCGAAAAAAGGCCAAGGCCAAAAAAGGCAAAAAATAGTTAAGGTATAAAATTCAGGTTGCCAAAAAAGGTCAAGGCAAAAGGTCGCGGTCAAAAAAAGGTCAAAAAGGTGCGGTCACTTTCGTGACTCTCCGAGCATCACCCTTCCTAACTACATATATATATAGATATAATTATAATATTATATAATATTAAATATATATTAATATATATATATATATATAAATATATATATAATATTTATATTATATTATATAATTATATATTAATTATATATAATTATAATATATATATATAATATATATAAATTTATATAATTAATTATATATAATATATATATTTATCTATAATAGTATATATATATATTATATGATATATATATATAATATCTATATATATATATATATATATATATATATAATATTATTATATATTATATATTTATATATATAATTATATATTATTATTATATATATTTATATATATATAATATAATATAGTATATATTTATATATTTATAATATATATATAATTTGCATTAAATCGTTATTGATAAAATTTTTGGAACAATGTTTTCTTATTAATATTGCTTATGGCTTTACACTTTTGTTTTTCATAACAAAAATATTACTTTAAAAAATACATTATATTATATTTCTACATTGCTGTTAATATATCCTGTTGAACTATAAACATTTACGTCGCAATTTTTTTTTATTATTAATTGATTATATCGCTGCTCTGCTAAACAATGGCTGAAATTTAATTGATGGAAATGCAAATAATGTAAATTATTTTCGCTCATTTTTAATTAGAAAGTGAATGAATATATGTTTTCTTGAGGATCTGAACGGTGCTACACTTATGTCTTTATTCCCTAGGAAAGATTATTATTTTTATAACATATGAAGCAATTATTTTATCGTTCATTTTGGACTGATATATGGTTTTAATTTGTACCTATGATGACATTTTCCATGAGTTTATATTTAATTTTGTTTCACCAATCAAATGTTTAATTTATCATAAGTTTCTGTTTATAAGAATTATCCTGCTGTGATTTATTATACTTTCATAAGAGAAGCAATTAAATTTTGGGAAGATATCCAAATTCGAATAATCAGGAGTACATATTTGTAGCTTCTAGCCTCTGGTTTGTTTTTCCATGCTGTGTGTTTATTTTTTTTTTTTTTTTTTTTTTTTTTTTTTTTTTTTTTTTTTTTTGCAATAAGATCTAAAGTTTCTTACGAAGGAACTACAAAAAATTAAAAACTAAAGTTTATATGCGATTTAGGAAATTAATATATTGGTAGTGTTATATGACTAGCGTTATGAGGAATTTCATTTTTTTTAATAAAATTTATAAGCTGAGCTTGATAGAAAAAAAGTTATAATTTCAAGATGGCGTAAAGAGAAAGTTGATCCCTTTTTACCTCAATTTAAAATGATAAAAATCATTTTAAAAAGGTGTAATTTCGGAAATACAATTCAAGGTCTCTTAAAGCGAAAAATTTATAACAGAAGGATATATCTACATTTGTCTATTAATTTTAATAAAGAAAACCAAAATTAAAATGAATACAATATTGTATGAGAATCAAAATTTAAAACTCGGTCCGCAGATATTGTTCGCCCAATAAAAACGAACTTGCAAATTACCTTTTGAATAGGAAGAGAATTCAAAGATAATTGAATAAAATTACTCTCTGTAACTCGGACCATTTCGAATTCAAAACGAGAACAAAATCAATGAATGAAATTTGCATGAATATAAAGTTTGGGAATTCTTCGTATGACTGATTACAAAAAGATCGCCATTTAATCAGATTAAAAAGTGTTCTTTTATTGGATAGATTCAAGAATTTATTGCTTGTTGCCTTACTACTTGACTCTTTGATATTTGTCAATATTATTCAAGATTTTTTATATGGTTTTTTATTGACTTGCTTAATTGCATTTAATTTCATTGATTCTTCTCTCTTTATCCTATACTATTACAATCAATTTCTGTTATATCTGCCCAAATCAAGGAATAAACTCAACTTATCAAGAATTGTAATTGAAGGTTCCTAAATTAAAATGAATCCTTCGTTTCAGAGTATATGCTCTTCACATTCGACAAATATATAACATATCCACTATTTATTACGTCTAAAAGCTTATTTCAACAATATTTTCGATAATGTTCATCGCTTTTATAAAGTAATAAAGTAAATAAAATATTTATATATAGTTTCGAAAGTAAAATAAGATTAATTTAAAAGCGCATCATCCCTCTCAAAGTTTGAGTTTGCAAGTCATAAAATCAAATCAACTTGAATTCTCGCTCGACAAAGAAAAAGACTCGAATTTAACTCGACACAGGAGAGGAGCTTTCGATCGAATCTTTCTGGGAAAGTTGACAAATACAAATAGAGACAAAAGTTTATATTCTTTTTCTTACCTTATTGTTTGATATAAAAAAGCTTAAGAGTAAGGAGCAAACAAAATGGCAAAGAAGAAAAGGATATTTATTATATAATATATATTATATATATTTATATATAAAATACATAAAAACCCCGCCATTCACTCTATATATATATATAATTATAATATATATATATATATATATATATATATTATATATAATATATATATATATATTATTACATAATAATATTATATATATATATAATATATATATAATATATATTAATATATAATATTTATATAATATAAATATATTATACATATATATATTATTATACATTTAAAATATAATATATATATTATTATATAAATAAATATATATAATATTAATATATATATATATATATATATATATATATATATTATAAATATATATATAAATATATATATATTTATATAGTTATTATATTATATATATATATATTATATATATATATATATATATATCTATATATATATTATACTATATAATATATATATGTATATGTAATAATACATATATATATATATATAATATATACTTTATTCAAAACGAGAATCCCACCAACCTCTCCCAGCTTTTTGATGCATCTTTGGGTTCCCATGCTCATCCAGAATTCACGACTCTTCATCTAGATACAAGAGCAGATATTTATATTATATATAGGGAAAGTGTCAAGTTCCCGTTTTGATTTCAAAAGAATGTATACGTTCAATTGAAAGACTAGCTAATGAAAACCTTAGCCTTACGCCTTTTACACTTTTAGTAGAACTCGCCAAGTCAGAAATATACCTAAGCTTTCACGGAAACGCGATGGGACCCTCACTATTGGTATCTCGTCAATGTGAGTTTTTTCTTGGCCCAGGTGGGCTACATCACTACCCTGTCCAAAAAACGGCCAATTCACTCCAATATGCCCTTTTTTCTTCGCTTCTGCCCGAATTCACAATTCTTTCCTTGAGGCATTCTTTTACCGACTCATCCCTTTTTCTTGGTTCCAGCCGATTGATTCAGCACATCACCTATATATTTCGCTAACCAACAACTATATTCCATCCTTTCCACATGAACCAAATCATTCTAAGCACTTTCATTTGTTCTCTGTGTCAATTTACTTTCTTTGTGTCTTTCTCACATGCTGTTATACAATCCTTAATGTTCATCGCTTATTTTATCATTCTTCTCGAAGACACTAACAGCCCTAATTGTCAATCACTGAACACATTGTACTTAGATCTATACCTCTATTCACACCTAGTTTCACTACTATAATGTAACAGCAGGGTGCAACAACATACCTGTCATTTAAGACCCTAGCACACCCAAACCTTACGTTCATTTACATCACCAAAGAATTTAAATTGGCTCCAGCCACCCTCTGACTATTCCAATTCCTCTACACTGCACATTCGTTCTCTTGTTCATTCAAGCATATATCTAAAATTTATCTCAGACACTGTTCCAGTTGCTCACCTCCAACATAACTCAACACTGAGGATTGTCTTTACTCAGCCAAGCCATCGTAGACAGCTTACTTCTTACATCTATCGTTTGACTGTAAACCTTCCTTTTACATCACCTTTGTGCAAATCCTCTACTACATCTCTTTCAAACTCTCTCTTTAGATTCGCCACACAAACAATCATCCGTATGTAATAGGTAGGGCACCTCCACTCTCTTCCATTCTCTATCATTCTAACACCTTCCCCTTTCACCCCCACCTCTAATTTCTTTTCATAACCCATCTCATATACAAATTGAATAATCAGGGAGACATAACATCCCTGACTCACTCCGCCATTAATATTAAACATCACTTTCTTACACACCCTTCACTATCCTCATAACATACTTTTGATTCCATTCAGAAGCCTACTACGAACCAATATTAACTAGAACTGCATAGAGCTTCCCTAATTAATTCTTCATATGGCTGTTGAAAAACTAAAAACTAAAGGCAAAATATTCTTCTTCTCTCCCATTTTCTTCAATCATTGTTTCAATGTAAAATGATTTAACCAACACACCCTCTCCCCCCCCACTTCTAAACACCTTGGTTCTTCCCATCAGTCCTCAGTCCCTGTCAGTTTACTCTTTCACCAATATTACCAGTATATATAGTATATTATTATTTATATTATATATATGATATATATATTATATTATATACTATAAATGTATTCCCCAAAAAATATATGTATATATATATGCCGTATATATATATATTTATATATATATCATATATTATTATTATAATAGTATATATATTATTATATATATATATATATATTATATATATTTATATATATACATATATATACATATACATATATATATATATATATTATAATATATATATATATATATATATATATAATATATATATATATATATATATATAATATATAATATATATATGTGTGTGTGTGTGTGGTGTGTGTGTGTGGTATTAAATTCTAAAATTGACTAAGCTAATCTATTTTCTTAATAATATAATAATAATAATTAATAATAATAATAATGATATAATTAATAATATAATAATAATAATAATAAATAATAATAATAATAATAATAATAATATAATAATCAAAAATGCTTTATTCTTGTCCATTTTTATGTTTCATAATATAATCATTAAAGAAATAGCAATTTACAAATATAATAAAATAAATTTAAATTTTCTATTATTTCTACTAAGGGGACGTTTAATAATAATAATAATAATAATAATAATAATAATAATAATAATAATAATAATAATAATAATAATAATAATAATAATAATAATAATAATAATAATAATAATAATAATAATAATAATAATAATAATAATAATAATTTAAGAAAATTTAAATTTGCATAAATTTTTACATAATTTTTGCAATTGACAAGCCATTATTAGAAATTCAATACTTGGCCTGTATTTTTCTGGCATGATCATGGTTACCTAGCTTCAATAGAACAGCTTAAAGTAATGATTATAAATTACAAATTAAATATAAAAATATAAAAATTTATAAAATTTACCATTAAGCCCCCAAAAATTTAATAAAAATTATAAAAAAAAAACATTCATCAATTTCCAAATACATCTAATATCAGGGATACATAAATTGGAGTATCTGAAAAACATCCATTCAAAAGATTTAAAAAAAATTAAGCAATCATTCACTTCATTAAATTTTATATTAATGCTTAGTTTAAGTTTCTCAGTAAATAGATAATGATTCTAATATTCGAAGAGAGCTCAAAAATGGGAACGTTATATAATAGAACACAATTCATCCCAAAACATTTAAACTGTTTGATGCTTTAAAATCGTATTTGATATTGGTAAATTCAAATATCTTCTAATCTTTTCCTTCCAACTAAAAAGGTACTTCACGACAAAGGTCACTATGACAATTATAGCATAATGAAATGTCAAAGGGTCAAGGAGGCTTTCTTTCCCCTTTCCGTGAGTAGGATGGGTGAAACTGTGATAATGTCCTTTTTAACAAATTATTAATTGCCTATTTCCTTTGTCGATTGAGTTTTCATTGTTGCAGAAACACCTGAAATCAAAGAGATGAGTATGAAATTTGGGAAATGACCAAGAGCATATCTCTCCAAAATTCCCCAACATATTATAGCGGAGTTTCCTTAATTTCTTTTGCTCCATTTCTTTAGATTGTTAAAAGTCTTCCACCATGTAATTAGATATTTTCCCGATCAATAAAAAGAAAATTTAACTACCTTAACTATATATATATATATATATATATATATATATATATTATATATTATAATATATATATATAATATTATATATATATATATATAATATATATATATATATATACATTATATAATATATAAATATATAGTATATAATATATATAATAATATATATACTATATATATATTATATATATATTATCTAATATATATTATATTATATCATATTATATATATATTTGAATATTAATATATTATATATATATATATATATATTATATATATATATATAATAATATATATAATATAATATATATATATATAATATATTTATATATATATATTAGGGATGCCCGGATCTCCGCTTCCGGCCCGGCCTGGCCGGAGTTGCGGCCTTTTTTAAAGATCTCCGGTCCGGCCGAGACCCTAGTTCGGCTTTTCTCCGGCCGGAGACCATATTTTTTAAAGGGTAGTTTTGAATAATATAAAATTAGTTATAATTCTTGAAAGTTATAATAAATGAGAACATTTACAAATAAATTTTTTAGAAAGAACTGATTCATGAACAAAAAGTTAAAAAAATTATTTTAATATTTTTTTGTAGTGAATAATGTTAAGTCAAACTAATAACTAATATTGATAATAAATAATATATAATATTATGAATAGGCCTATATGACACCATTTACCAAACTGACTAATTAATTTTTGGGTAAACAACTTAAAAAGGGTTTGAATATCAAAATGACACCCTAACAAATAACTTTTGATAATATCTAGTTAAAAATGGAATACTCAGAAAGTAGATAGACATGAAGTTTTAATAAGAAATTTTAAATTCTAAACCATATCTGACAAAAAGACTAAAAAACTATGGTATATATCCTTAATTTTTCATCTAAAAGAATTTCTAAGTTCAGCCAATTTAAGCTTTTTCAGAACAATTTTAGTCGGCAATTCTGGAATTATGCCAGAAGCTTGCCACTTAACAATTTTCTTAAAAAACTAACTTAACTTAACTTTTCTGAACTTAGAATTTTTTTTTTCAGAAAATGAAAGGGATCAAAAAGTAAAGTTTTACCAAAATCTTAAAATATAAGAGCTTTATAAAGTTAACAAAGTCTTGCTGTTATGTATACACAGTTGGTGTATATATTTATATATATATATATAATATATTATATAATTATATATTATATCATATATATATTATATATATATATATATATATAATATTATATATATAATATATTTATAAAGTGAATGTACCAGCTGTTATCGATATTGTATAGAGTAGTATCACAACAGAATTTTTTGAGAAAATTAAAATATTATTGTTAATCACAAAGTCGTGAAAGGAAAGTTAAATAGCTTATGCATTGGTATTTAGGTAACCATTCTCTAATTTTTAAAATCAAATGCTCTTAAATTATGATGAAGAAACAGGAGCTGGTCAGCTAGTGTTGGAGAAAGACGATTCCTTTTACTTGTATAAATATTTCCTGCTTGGCTAAACCTTCTCTCGCTAAATACACTTGAGGGTGGAGCAGAGAGATATTTCCTAGCTAATTCAGGTAAGATGCAATCAGGATAAAGAGCTTTTCTTTCCTTCCACCATAACAGTGAATCAACATCCGATTTTCGTTCATAAGTGGCTGCAAAAATATTATCCCAGTAAAGTTTGAAATAGTATTTCTAGATTCATGTTGTCTTTCTCTCACGATGCTTCTACGTTTTCATTTAACTTTTTTCTCCTTTGATCAGTTCCACTTGTTTGATTGTATCTGAAAACTCTTCATTTTCTCTGAAGATTT
>JABUQX010078351.1:22500-26356 GCA_015478945.1 Trachelipus rathkii
AAAAGTAATCATTTAATTGAAAAGGTAACAATTCATTTAATAATAAAAGAAAAGTAAACATTTTTTAATGCAATAGTAGCAACATTATTTAATTATGAGGAAGTAAAAAATAACACAAATATATTTACAAAATATATAAGAAAGCAAATCCAGATGTTAATAAAATCGATTTCATAATCGGAAAAGTTATTTTATATTCAAAACTGACCACTTTCAAGAAGGCATAGACATGGGTTTCGGACCCCTCTTTCGGATAGTGAGTGCTAGGCGAATTAACCCTGGAGAATTTCCCTCTCCTAAAATAGGGTCTCTGTTAGAATGTCATTTAACTGTATATCGTCATGATGGCATCATTGATAGGCCAAAGTATGGTTACTTGATCATGAATTTTTTTTACAACTCAAAATCTTTAAAATATATTTCTTCTTTTTTTAAGCTCTAACTTTAAGCAATAATAGTCTGGGGTTCTAATTCTTTTACAATCAGTGGGTTGCTTGGTTGAACCAGGGTTAGCAAAAAAGCCAATGGATTTTTGGATTTTGGCTTTTTGGCTTTTTGGTATGGTTAATTGGCTATTTGAACCCTTATAATTTTTCACTAAAGGGTCAAATGCCAGATTAATAATAGCCAAAACAGCCACAATACATGGCTTTTTGCAACCTGGTTAAACCAGGGCTCTCTAAACTTTCAGACAAGGCACCTGATTTCTCCACAAGTCCCACGGCCAAGACATTTCTATGGAGGCATCATCACCAAAGTTTCGAATTTGGAGCGTCAAGTGCGACTGAAAGCGAAATACAAGTGCCCTACTTTGCTCTTTGCGACTATAGTTTCTTGCAGTGTGTTTAATATGTGAGTGTTTAATTTAATTAAAAGTGTTTTAAAGATAAACCAGTGAATTCTACTATGGGCCGGATTGGTGATGTTAGCGGCCAGTCTTGCCCACGGGCTGCCCTGGCTCGCGCATTAATTTTGTAGATCCATAGTTAAACTACTAAAAAAACATATTTTATTTCTTTTCAAATACAATTAATACAAAGTGATTTAAATAAAATCATATATAATCAAGAACACTAATAATATATTTCTAAATAATTAGATAAATAAGAGGACAAAAATGTTCAAGACCTTGACATTTGAATTCTTTGAATGATTGAGCATAGCAGTTAAGTCTGGGGAAGGGAGTTAAGTAGAGAATAGATGATACTGTCTGAAATACTGAAATACAAATTTCGAAAAAAATTTGGTACATGACTGTGAAATTGTTTTAAAAAAACAGTCAATTGTAATAATAATCAAAATAAGGAGAGTGATGAACTTTCGACGACTAGAAAGAACTGAGAGAGTTATTTAGAGTTGGAGAGTTATTTAGAGTAGAGAGTTAATTTAGAGTAGGGAAGTTATTTAGAGTAGAGAGTTATTTTAGAGTATAGAGTTATTAGTAGTTTTAGAAACAGAGTTATTTAGAGTAGGGAAGTTATCAAGAGTAGGAGAGTTATCTAGAATAGGAGAATTAGTAAGAGTAAGAGAGTTAGCTAAACTAGGAGAGTTAGCTAGAGTATGAGAGGTTATTTAGAGTATGAGAGTTATTTAGAGTAGGAGAGTTAGCAAGAGAGAGAGTTAACAAGAGTGGGAGAATTAGTAAGAATAGGAAAGTTATCAAGTCGAAAACTCTAGACTACACTTTTCAAGGACGAACAAATATGTGTGGAGCCACCCAAGCGTAATGGCGCTTCATCACGTCTATAGAAGAATGAACAATGGGCTTATGTGATAAACTGGGATGGCCAGAAGACTTCTAAAGACGTCTCGGAACATCCAATATTTCAGAAACTTGTTAGAAAGAACATAAATGTGATCCTTCTAATAAAATCACGAAGCAAAGAAAATTTCAAGAATATTTAAGAACAGAAAAAGGTTAGATTGCGTTTTTTCCAAAGAAGATATTCTATAATTTATGAAGATTATGTCAGTAGTAGGTGAAAAATGGAGTATTGAGGGATGGAAAGCAACCATTACTTTTTTAACACACAATAGTATCGAAAGCTCAAAAGTCTGTTGGCTTCAAGGCATTGATCTGAATTGAGTCTAAAGGAGATTTTCTTTTGCTCCATCAGCGGGATTCGAAACTGGACTCCGCGTCGCTGAGTTACAGTAACAAGTCGCTCTAACCCTAGACCATCCACGTTCCCAATAAAGAACGCTCAAGAATAGTTTTTAAGCTCCCGTTTTCTCATCGCATAATTGCTGAGTACTCAAAAGGCCAGCCCCCATTTACTCACTGTTAAATGAGTAGTCTTTAAATTGGGGGAGTAATGAGAGTTGGATGGAGTTTTCAGTCTACAGATATAGAGAGGTTAGACCAGATACAGATAAGAACATTGATGCAAAATGAAAGAAAAAGAGTTGGGGATAGAACAGAATTTTGAGGAACACGACTATGGATAGATTTAAAGGATAAATGGTGACTATCTATAATAGCAGCCATAGAACGACTGCAACGGAAGTCAAGAGAAGGTTACAAAGAGACGGATAAATACCGAAAGTGGGAAGTTTACATATTAAAGCATTGTGCCAGAGTTTATCGAAATCCTTCGATATATTTAGCGCAAACAAAAAAAAAGATTTACCGAAATAGGGAAGAGCAGAGAACCAAGAGTCGGATAGAAAGAAGATCACCAGTTTAATGATCCTTGCAGAAGCCTCAGAGATAAGATTAGAAGATTTAAGATGTTTCCAATTCTTCTTGTTAAGAATAGATTCGAAAGCTTTAGGAAGGACAGAGGTTAACGTAATAGAACGATAGATGTATTGTTGACTGGAGTCCCACTTCTTCAGCACATGATGAATGAATCCATTCTTTCAGCAGAAGGGAAAAGTTTAATAATTTTATTCCAACTTTTAATCTATTTTTTTACTTTCAATCTTGTTTATAGATTTATTTATTTATTTATTTATTTATTTATTTATTTTTTTTTCTTCTTTATAGATAGAGCTCTGAGATTTGAAATTCTCACTTTTAACTTGATTATTAATTTTAAATTACTAATCATTTTAACTTAATTATTACTTTAACTTAAGTCTCAGAGCGGATGAACCACATCGAAATACGGAACCGGAGCCTTTCTTGCATAACTCAATGCCCAAGGTAAAGAAAAACCTATCGCTTTTACCTCCAGAACGAATAGTAAGGCCGAAAACAACAATGTGGTCACAGAAAAAGAAGCACTCGCCATTATCCACGCATTGAACAAGTTCAAAACCATTATATTTGGTTATCCACTAAAGATCATCACAGATCATCAAGCATTAGTACATCTTTTCAGACACCAGCAACTATCGGGACGCCTAGAAAGATGGAACTTAAAAATCCAATCTTTCAATCCAGAGTTTGTATACAAGGAAGGACGTCTCAATGTTGCACCAAATTACCTATCCAGAAACCCTGCACCTAATGCAACATACTCCTACATAAACGCAGTAACACTTTCCACTGAGATACATGACCTTACAAAAGACATAATTTTCCAAGAGCAACGAAAATGTCCTCGGCTATCACCTCTTATACATTGGGTTGAATCCCAAGACACGCAACACTCCTTACCTCACATGATTTTCAATGGTCTACTCTACTATGTTACATCCAATTCGACTATATAAACAGGAAAAATAGCAATTTTTTCATTTATAGCAATTCTTATTTTTTAGGAAAATAGTTTTAAAAACGGTTGCAGAGGTTATTTTATTTTATTTTTTTTATTTATTTTTGGAAAATATGAAGCTCAAATTTTTACTTAGAGCATTTATAAATGACTTTTGTTTTATTCCAGATATTGACTCTCCAAAATAAAAAAAA
>JABUQX010078352.1:0-22500 GCA_015478945.1 Trachelipus rathkii
AAGAGATTTCCCTGTATAGTTTTTTTTTTTTTTTATTCATGGTAATCTTATTAGTATATATAACATATATATATATATAGGGTATGGATAAATTTACTAATCTCATAATAGTATAATAAATACTAATATTTTCATAATAACAATTTAAAATATATTCTCTTAAATATTAAATCTTTCTTTCTTGGCTTTAACACTACCTATCACTATACACATTATGTATATATTTGTAAATAAAATTTCGTTAAATATTATTTAGTCATGATGTAAGAACCATTATTCACTGTAATATAGTGTGGGCAATTTTGCCACACATATGCACCGTAAGCCAAGCACATCCTTTTGCACTAGGGTTAAATATAATAATATATAAATAAAAGCTTACATATTAATTTATTAAAAAAAAAAGTAATATATTTTCAATATAAATCTATATGAGAACATGTTTTAAATATTTTTTTATTAAGTTTCAGCTCACTATAATTTAATTTTATATTTTCTGTATCATTAATATACAAGTAAAGTATTATTGATATATATAATAGTAAAAAGAATGAAATTCATATGTATAGATAATTATACCTAAAAATGCAGATAAAAAAAAATAGTAAATGATTATATATATGGAATATATTTTTATTATACAAGTAATATATATATATAATTATATATTAATATAATAAAATATATATATGTATTTATGCGATGTATATAATATATATTAATATATATTAATCTTATATTTATATAATATAATATAGGTATTATAATATATATTAATTATTTATATATAATATATATATAATTATATTAATATATAATAATATTATATATATTAATATATACGTATAATTTATATATATATATAATATATATATATATTATTATATATATATATATATAAGTTATATATATATATGATATATATTTATATATAATATAATATTATAGGTATTTATATATAATATATATATATATATATATAATATGATATTTTATAATATAATATATTATTAATATATATTAATATTATATATATTAATATTATATATATATATATATAGTTTATAACCTGTCAACTTGATTAAAAATAACCGATTTTTGACTTCTGCTACTTTGCATAATTTTTCAATTATAAATAGTATTTAATTTCTTATTTTATGTGCATATCTGTGTGCAGAGAGTTTTTTGTTTATTAGTGGTACTCTTAAGATGCATAGTCCTTATTATGATATTTTTTAACTCTCCGGGAAAAAATAATAACTTGATTATATGTGATGTGTATTATTTACTATAATTTTGATATGATCATTTTAATATAGTCAATAGCATTCAATAATAATTAAGTATAAAGACAACGGTTGAAATATGTGATAAATAATAACAATTATGTGTGATATAATAAGTGTTACTGTTTCTATTTATCGTTAGATGCTGTGAATATATGATTTATTAGCCATTTTTTAAATATGTTTTTTAGGTATTTAATAATATTAATATATGAAGAAAATAAAAAAAATTCCTTTTTTAAAATTAGAAAATAAAAACAATCTTTTAAGAATTGTAAAATTTTAGTTATCTTACTCTCTGTCTATTTTTTTATGATTGTAGGTTTATGGAGATCGTTGTATGTGCTGTCTAGTGCATTGAATTTTTGTTATGTGCGTTATTTAAAAATATATATAATCCCCAACACTACCTTAGACCTTACCATACTTCGCTTTTAGAATAATTTTTTTATAATTTTTACATCGTTGGCATTCCCTCTTTCTATGAAATAAGTAGTTTTTATTATGTAGAATATATATATTATATTTTTCTTGTTCTCTATATAATATTTTGTACTTACTCACAGATTTTGTAATTTTTGATTTTCTAAGTCTTGGTTAGTTTATTGGATCTTTTTATAGTAGAATTATTACTGGTGCTTATATACGTGATATAGCTGCCTCTATTATAGTGAATTTAGCCCCAATTAATATTATGAGTTAAATGCATAAGAGATGTGTTTCTTAATGGACATAATGTGTATATGGTATAGCATAAAAATTCCTAATTTACTTAATTCTTGTTGTCGGCTCTATCTTGTGGGTCCCTAGATGTTTTTTCTTTCTGATGTGTTTTACAATGGTGGCAAATCAGATCGTCCCACTCATAAGGGTAGTTCTTTAAACTCATTTGGGATTGTGTGAAACCCTCACCTTTGAATAAAATAGTTTCTATACACCAATGAAAATATTCCATATATACTAGTAAAGGTAGCTTCTTTTTGACTTAAATATGTAAGCTGGAGTCAAATATCTTAGTTCTTGGTACGGTATCGGTATTTCATGGCCTATCCGGCTAACTTAATTATATTATAACTCTCATTTTACTCTTTATTGTATTTATTAGTATCTATCTATTATTTCTCACTCAGCTTTTACTCACTTCATTTTTTCAACTTTTCTAATGTCCTTTGGACGTGGCAGCGGTGAAACCTCGGCCCAGGTCATGGCAAATAATTCAGTGCGAACTCAACATAGTCGAGCAAGTATAGAAGTAGATTATCTTATTTTATTTATATGAGGAAAAAGCGCTTTAAACTGCACAAACAGCAATTCACCAAAGTCTTACTCGCAAAAATATTTAGGAATAGTTTCACAAAAATGATTAATTCTAATGAACGTTCAATTATAAACGATTTTTGAATATTATTGAACATATGATATACATATGACATTTAAATTATTCTGAATTAAGGGGGGGTCATCTAAACATACTAGTTCACTTCAACCAGACGAAACTAGTTCTTAGAATACTGTCCTTGAAACTTCAAGTAAAATCGGCTGAACTATTGTTAGACTTCGGGTGCCGGAGGCAAATAGCTACTAGCGTACGGACTAACACTCGCGCTGTACATATCCAGGTGTAGTATGTCAAACACGCCTTCGTGGCGAATAGCAAGGACTATCGGCTCATATCCTTTAAATACATCCATAATTTGTAGTTACACACATTTAAGTCTTTTAGTACTCTGTGCATCAATAATAAGAAGCGCAGAATACAAAGCGTATAAAATATTATGATTCTAATTTCACATATATAAGATAGATGTGGTGAGTTAGATTGGTATAAGTTACAGTGGTTTACTGCAAAGTATTTAATGTTGTTGGTGATACATATGGTATTTAATGATCTGGCGCAATGGGTTTCTTATTTTATAATACAGAAAGACTGCATATATGAAAGAATCTGTAGGAAACAAATTTTGATATTTGTGAAATCTAATGAATGGCGTGAGAAAGGGAGAAATTTTATCACCAGAAAAATATGTTTTAGTGATAAAGTAGGAAGTAATTAATTTGGACATATATAAAATTAAATAATAGATGTATCTAATTTTAAATTATATATATTATGTTTCGTGGTCGCGTCTTATTCATAAGAGATTTAACTTCCGTAAACAATATTATTATATTAATTTTGGGTATATTAATGTCTTACCATCATTTTATTTAGAAATTTATAATATATTTAGGACATAAGCTTGCTTTTGGTTTTGTTACATCATGAACCTGATTTATCTTTAGCTTAAGACTACTAGATATATGAGATGTCGATAGTACAAACCATTTATAATTATGAGTGTCATTACTTATTTATCAGCTTTAAAAGATCGAGGCAGTATATTTAATATATGCAGAATTATTGCAAATCTTATATTTTTTAATTATAATTTGATATTTATTTCATAGATATTTTAAATAACAAATCGAAAGCTCGTGATTTTTTATTAATTTTTTTTGATAATGGTTTAACAAAATAAAGCGTGAAATATCGAGCGATATAAATTTTGGCGTATTCTCAACATGAATTATCGCAGACAACTATATAATAATAGTTAAATAATGTTTTTTTTTTATAATAATGAGATGGTAATTTGGAATTAAATACCTAAAGTACAAATTTTATTTCCTTTAAATTTTAATTCTTCAAATAAATATTTTTTATTTAACAAATTATTATTTATTTTGGTGTTTTATATAATTAAAATGAATCACTTCATATTTTATATATAAGAAATTTATATATATTTATTAGATTTAATTCTCGAGCATTTATTTATATATATGATACTACCATACCAAGCCTGTTTCTTAAGTCTGTAGACGGCAGATTGGCTAAAATGTACCGAGAAACGCCTTTATTAATAGTTAGGCAGATATTGGTTAGATGCAGTCTTAATTAAAGATCTGAGCGATAGTGTGCAGATCCTTTTGGGCAAGATAAGATTTTGTTTTTTTTTTTGATATAGTTAATCGTGTTTTCCATCACAAGGTAAACTTCATTTTGAAGGAAAGATATTTTTAGCTTTTATCTTAATAAAATGTTTTCATCTTTCAACTCTACTGAGGAATGGAAAAACTTATCTATTATTAAAGAAGTCAAATATAGCCATATATTTGAAAAGTGTGCGAAATATTCATTTAGAGTTTTGTTATAATTATAAACTTATCAATTAAGCTAGTATTGATTCAGCTTGCATCTTGACTGTTATAGTACGATATGGTATAATTCAAAATACTATTAAATAGTACTGATATAATATGAATATTTGGATTATATGATATGTACTGTATGCATAACTTTACTCTTCTTTGCGTTCATTGTACGAACATTCGACAAAATTATCATTTCTTTTTTTTAAGTATTATATATAAATATATAATATATATATATTATTATATATTAATATATATATATATTATAGTATATATATATATATATATTACTATATATATTATAGTAATTAATATATATATATTATTAATTTTAATATATATATATAGTATGGTTTTATATGATAGTTTTCTTATATTAACGAGCAAAATATGCATATTATATTATTATCTTATATCCGATATCTATTTACAAAAATAACTGTGTGGTTATACTTAAGGTTTTAATTATAAATGTAATTTGATCTCAAGCTTAATTTCATTAATTTCATACGCAGTATATGTTTTTAAGGTTATATATATATTATATGTTTTTTATTTAATATATTACGAGGTTGTACTACATAAAAGAATTAGGTTATCTAAGCTACTCTCGCATTCGTTTCTTAACATTTGCTTATTGTAGTTAGGCAGTTTTAAAATTTCCGTTGATTAGTTATTCATATTCCTAGGTGATTTAAACTATTGGAGCTTATTTTAAAAATAATTTTTTATATTTTTTATTTTATAGATCATATAGTTTATATATAATTTGTTAATAATTAAACTATATTTATAAAAATAATATTGAAAATATAATATATTATATCTTTATATATATAGATTTTATATATATATAATATATATATATATATTCTTTAATATTCTATAATATATTAATATATATGATATATATATAATATATATATATATATATATATGATATATTAGTTATAGTATATATATATATATAGACTAGTAAATGAGTTCCTCTATTATACTAGTTTTTCAATAATATCTGTGCATAAAAAAATACTTAGAAAAAACCCATGTTAAAACTAATAAAAAGCATTATTTTATATTTTTATCTGTCTTTTTATCTGTAATAATAACTGTAAAAAATAAAAAGTACACTGGTGATTAGTTGGGTTTATTTTTCAGATTAAAACCTCCATTTTTTTTAGGCATTAAACGCTATGGTTAACTTATAATCATCATTAAATAAACTCAAATTGTAAGGTTAGATGTACTAATTCCGTTATATTAATAACCCGGGAATTCGTTAATTCCTCCATTAATATTTTATATTTTAAGAAGAAATTTGGGAACTGAATTTCCACTTATATTGTTTATATAATATTTACCTGATTGTTAACTTTAAATCGGATTTGGGTATTCAGGAAATTTGAGTGACAAAGTTCAGATGATATAAATTACAAAATTACAAGGTTATATATAAATAAAAGTGGTGTATTTCTTTTTTAGTGGATGATATGCATGAGTAGGGTTGTGTATAGGTAAATTTGCGGTATAATCTTTTCTTTTTCTTTGACGTATGTTTTTAATTCTATGTTTTAAGATCGGATGATTGATTTCTATATTGCTTTGTAAATTGTTTTTTTTATTTATAGTTACATGCTTAGGACGGATCTAAGTTATATGATGTATTGAATTAGATCAAAGATAGTACATTTTGTTTCTGTGAATACTTGTGTGACAGAGACGAGTTGTATTGTCATGCTGGCAATATAAGGTTGCTCATCATTGGGTTAGTATTTACATGTTTTGTAGGTGGGGGTCTTTTTTTTGAGGTCATACACTTTTGTTAGAGCATATTTTGTATGTTTTTGTTTACGTTGAATCTGGTTCTGAGTAGATTTTATGAGAAGGTATTTCGCTTTTCTAAGGGGTAGTGTTGTTATCATGATGGGACAACATATTCTATCTAATTTTTTCATCATATCCTATTTCAATGGGATTAAATTCTATGAGCGCATTGTGTGCTTGATGAAATAGCTAGCAATAAGAATACTAATAAAATTTCTGTTATTCTATGAATATTTTATATGAATTTTTTAAAAGATTATGTAATCTTAACTCACTAAAATCTCCAGAACGAATGTATGACTTTGAGAATCGATTTTATGCGGGCTTTTTTGTTATTTCACACTCTCTCTCTACTTATTCTGGTTACTGGGCGTTTTTCAGTAAGATCACAATTTGTTTTGGTCTAAACATCAAATATATTTAATCAGAGTCGCTAGACTTCGGTGGGAATTCTAGGGATCTTTTTTATTTTAACTATAAAAATTACTTAGGTGGGTTCTTTATTGACATAAGATAAGAATTTTAATATGGTTTATGCAATATATTTAGTTTCTGATTGACTTCAAATAGTTTTGTTAATGTTTTTAAATAGATTCACATTACATTTAGATCTATAAATCACATACTTAATATTGGGTTGGAATTGTTTTGCAGATTGTAAGTATAGTTTAATTACATTTAATTATATTTAAAAAGTTTTATAATACATATAAAATATAATAAGAAAAAATGTCTTCAATTATATATAATATCTATTTATATATGAGATATTAAGATACGTAGTTTTTGGACTACTTGATTCTTCACCATATTCTAATTATATTATTTGTTTATAAATGTATAGCTATTTTTCGTGGTTATGTAATCTCCTAATTATCTTTTAATAATAAATATATAGTATTGTTAGCTTATATAGGCCTATGAGTGATTTTATTCAACTTTATTTTATAAATTGCTCTTAAATTTATTTATCTTTCATATTATGTTTCTTTCATATTTTTTTTTTTTTTAGAATAGATTTTTTTGTATTTTTAACTCTAAACTTTATACAAATATTTAAAACAGTTATAATAATTTATTAGTAATATTAATTAGATTATAGGTAATGTTTCAGAATATTTTAATTGTGATATATTTTATGCAGTAGAGTATCGATAGATGTATGTGCTAATTTGCGGCACACTTATTGGAATGTGTGCAGCAGAAGGTGGTAAATTTGTTAAATCTTTTGTGAAAAGTTTCTTTTCTACAGTTGTCATTACTCTTGATAGCGAAAAGGCTGTTAGAAGATTCGTTAGCTCGATCATCTCAATGATAGGTTGCTTAAGATAGTATATAATTTTCCTTCTTTTATATAGATTGTAACTTTATGTCTTTGTGGTGAAGGATTATAATTGACTATAATGTTCGTGTTTTAGTTGTTCAATATGAGGTTTGCATATCTAGGGGTTGTTGGTGGAAGAGCTTGGAGTTTCTTTTTATCGATACGGTCGGATTGTGTGTAGGAGATTTAATAGAACTCTTATTTTTGCATATATTCAGTGATAGGGCAACGACGATGAATCATATGGTACTTGTGTGTGAGTGTGTCATTAAGCGACATACGGGATGATTATTTCGTATACAATATTGTTTGATAGTGTGTTATGTTTATGCTTATTCGGTTCGTTTAGCTCTCGTGTTTTTGATTAATATAGTTTATAGAATCTTTTCGATTGAAAGTGTTTATATTTTGATCAGTGAAACAGTAGATATGTCGATTTTGTAATGATAGAAAGCATATATTGTGTATTTGCTTCTCCTGTATTGCGTGCTTATAGAGGACTTATCTTGGTTACGTATGTATATTGAGTTTTGTTGAACTATAGGCCTAGGTGTGTAAATATAGGTATTGTTATGTCTGTGTATATGTTATGTGTATTTTGTATTTGTTATCTCTAAGAGTACATTTATTATGGTTTTTGTTTTTGGTTTGAATTTTTAGGTTAGAATTGATAGGTTTTGAATTTTTATAGTATTTTTGATTCTCTGAGTTTTTGTTCGGTTAGATAGCTATCTTTGTTGTATGTCTGAATTTTTTGTCTTGGCTGTATTCGTTTAAATTGCGCTCTATTGTGTTTTGGTTAGTTGATTTGTTGAAGAGAGTTTATTTTTATGGAAAGCAGCAGTATGTGCATACAGAATATAGTATGTATATATGATTGGACGAATTTGTCATCATGTTTTGGTTACGATAGCAAGTGGCACTATAATATCACTATTAGATGAATTCCAAAAGTAAAGTCATAGGATGGAATTCGATTTGTTCACAGGAGACTTGATCTCTGTTTCAGTCGTTTAACGCATAATAAATAGTAGTGTGTGGTAAAATTTAAAGCTTCGATGTGAGTGTAGATTTCATGTCGATGTAAATAAGGCCTCACTTGGATGAATTATTTTTATTTCTATATATCAAATAGCTTTCGTGTTCCGGACTCATTATGTGTAAATGCGTTTATATCGATGTTATTATTGATAGATTTCGATTGCTCACTGCTCTAATCTGATGTGGTTATATTCATTTATGTGGGTGAGTAAGTTGATAGTCGTTTACGATATATCTAACTTTTGAATTTTATATTGGATTACTTGGTAGATGTCAGTTGGATATTATTGAATGGGCATATGTGGTTTCCTTTAATGTTTTGCGAATCATAATTATGAGCAAAACACTCGTTCGACACTTCGACATTTCTGCTAGTGATGCTTTTGTGATGCTTTTTTATGGTATTTTTCGTTATTATTCAATTTCTATCATTCAAACAGAATAATGTGTGCACAAACTTATAGAGATTAGTAAATAAGCGGCGTGATGTCTTATCAGTAGAGTTATCGTCTATACACACATCTATTTCTGTGCAAGTATGATTTAAGTTTTATGAAATATTTTTTTAATTCTTCAGATTTTAAATACATTGTTAGATTTAGTTTTAGAGTTGATGATTTTAAAGTCTCTTCTCTGTAAATTTTTAGATTGTTCTTCGAGGATTCTTTATTTTAATTTGTATAAATATTTCTACCTATTTTCTATTATTAGTAGAATTGATACAGTACTTACAACTTATTAAGTCAATATATAAGATATAATTGAGTATGAACAAGTAATTCTTTCTTATATGAGTTATGCATTCTTGCGGATCGACTCTCGAATAGGTAAAATACATTATATCGATTCATCATTTAGCAAGACATTTCAGTGCTATCGATTCAGAAACGTTAGAAAAAAGAAAAGAGTGGCGTCTAGAAGAAAATTAGCAAGTGCTTTTTTTACATGATTGCTTACTTTTTTTTGTGGAAAAGTCTCTAATATTCATGGAATTACTATATATATTCTCTCAATTATTCATTTCTTATCTTTTTATAAATAATTGTGTTTTTTTCATATACGAAATATAAAATATATATATATTATTTTCATGCTAATATTTTGACTCATCAATATATAACTATCTCATCACAACATAAGCTTATAATCTCATATTATATGATAAATCTGTCAAACGTATTAAACTATGTGCGCACTCAGAACTCTTTGTGAACACAAACATGTTATTAACTTTATATGCAATAACTACGATCTGAGTGTAGATATGTAGATGAGAGAGGATTAAAAATTTAGCTTAAACTCAAAATTATTCTCGGTACATGATATATAAGTTATATCCTTTTATCTCAAAATTGTGGAATTCTCAATCACAATTGATCAATCAGTCTATCCTTCTGTGACTATAGCTTCAGTACTTTAGTCAGTGGTTTAAAGTGTTTCATTCTATAAATTATTAGCATCTCCAATATAATAGGTTATAAACTATTATTAATATATTATAATATACTATATTTATATTATATACTGTTAAGCCAATATCACTGGAGAAATACTGTCAGAATCACATAGCCTTATCAATATATTCGGTAAAACTTATTATCAGTAATAACATCTCATAATCTAAATCTTAGCAAAGTTGACAACTATTATTTTCTACCTTTTTATATTATAGATACTTTATTATCCAAGTTTAAATGCTAGTATATATATATAACATATTTATACTAACATACTCTATATATATATAGTATAAATTATATTATATTATATATATATATTGATATATTATATATATATATATTTAGTATAGTTTTATTTATATATTTATTAATTGTATATTAATTATAATTATATATTATATAATTATGTATATTATTTTTCTCTTTTTATTATTAGGTTTATAATAATTACCCTAAAGGGATTAAGAGATTTTGGTTCTTAAAAAGCGATACGATATTTATTAATATTCAATATTTCCCCTGCATTTTAAACTTTTATATATGCCTTGTTTTATAAACGATGCTGGAGGATGTATTCATTGGTCCAATGTGGAGTGTTAGAAATATGTAGGGAGAGGGGTAGGTTAGTGTTCTCATTGGACAAAACATGCTGTTGAGGTTAAATATATGAGTATACAGGATCAGTTTAAATAATTCTAGGTGTAAAAATCTATTAATGAAATTTACTGTTATCCTTTTAATTATAATTTATTATATTATAATATATATTAATTAATTTAAGTTAATTGTAGCTCACCTTATCACTCTAATCCCATGAAGTGGTGGGTGGTTTTCATATCCTAACCGTAGGTATTTTATCTTGGTCAGTAGGAAATATGTAAATTAGACTAGGATTATTTATATATAATATATCTTACCTAACATATAAATGGATTAGAGTTGCAATATATTTTCGTTCTTCTTTCAGGTAATATATGTATTAAATCCGTTTATGATAATTATATTTTTATTATTGTTATATACTTTTTTGTTAATGAATTAAATTATTTAAAATCATTACATTTTTTTTGTTTGATTAACTTTTATTATTAAGAATTATTTTTTAATTTCATCTATGTCATTATTTTTTTTTTTTTTACACATATGTTTTATTAATATTATTTTGATAAGATTCGCCTAACTGTTAATGATTTTCAACCATTAATATATATTAATATTATTTATATATTTATATTAATATATATTTAATTAATCTATAATTAATATAAAAATATATTATTATTTAAATATTTATTTTATTATATTAATATGATTAAATAATTTATTGCAATAGTATATATATTATTATATAATATATATAATAATATTGTAAATATATCTATATATTTTAATATATATTATATTATAGTAAGTAATATATAATATATATATATAATATTTATATATATTAGTAATATATTTAATATATATATTGGTTAGAGGGATGTGGTATGGATATGTAAATCTTCCTTTTTGTTCAGTCAAATAACCAAGTAGAGAAGAGTATATAGGTTATGTTGTGAGTGAGGACATGTCCTATTCATGATCTTGGTGTGCAGTTATGTTTTTTTATATGGAACAAAATCTTTTATGTTTTCTTTGAGTTATTTAATTAAAATATGTTATTTTTAAGTAGTCCATGAAACGTTAATATTATTGTGGTTAGATGTTAATTAACCATATTAATCTTTCTTTAAAGGTAGATGTGAATCTTTTCATGAGATAATGTTTTAAATTCACAGATCTAAATACCCTGTATTTCTCGAATACTTACTACTAGTATTGTGCTGTATTATATATTATAAATTGGAAACTTATGAGTTCTGGAAATTAGAGGTTTTTATATGATTAATAGATTACAGGTGTTGATTCAGTATAGGATCGGATATCTAATAGGGGCTGTTGATTATTTGGATGTGAAAAGTTAATATGAAAAAAATAAAAGTTGTAATTGCGGGGATACGCTTTTAGGGCAATGATCTGGTGAGTTGGGTAGCGATGGGGGCAGATGTGGGGTGTAGTGAGAGATGATGATGAATATGTAGGAAGTTACTTGATAGAGATTTTGTGGTTTTTTAGGATATACTCACCGAGTAAAAAGTGATATGGATAGGAGGATGTGGGGTAGATGAATGAAGTGAGATAGTGTAGATGGTGATTTGTGAGATATGAATATGAATTGAGAAGTATGTGATACTTGTTTTACGTGGTGGTGAGTTTATTTAGTAAGGATGATGATCAGTAATGGAGGTGTGAGCAAGAATAAATAAAATTTGGAAGTAGCATATGTGGATTTTTTGAATTTATGAAGGATGGGGATAGTAGTAAATAAAGTGAATAGAGTATATATGAGGTTTTGATGTGACGAATAGAGGGGGATGAAGAAACCAGTGTAATAATGGATGAATGGCTTAGAGATCGATTGTGTGAATTTGGAGCAGATATTGAAAGGATGGGATAGTGCTGGATTGTGGACAGGTTGTTGGAGAAATAGTGGGAAACGACGAGATAGGTAGATAGATGAGGAATACGAACCTCGGGTTAGCGTGTGGAGAGTTTGATGGTGGTGCGATATAGTCTGAGTTTTTGAACAGGTATAGGATTCGGCGAGACTGAGACGGTGGGGGCATATAGTAAGTGATGGCTGGGAGGAGACGAGTTCGCGATTGAGGGCTTCGTGTTGCAGTGAAGTGAGAAGGGGTGTTGGGTGGATGAGAGGAAGATCGAGGGGACGATGTGAGAATAAACGTGGGAGAGATAGATCTGAGAAGAATGGACTGCCCGCCCTAATTGCGAAGTGATGGAGGAGTGGTATATTTGGAAAGGGGCGCGGAGGAAAAATTCTAACTTGTTGTTTTAATGCATGTGTAGGAGTGGAGAGATATAGCTATTATATATATAATATATATAATATGGGCTATATAATGAGAAGATATAACTGCGTCATAATTATAGTATATATATATATATAATTATAATATTATATATCTAAATAATATATTGTATATATATATTACATAACTCGTTTTTCTGGTTTCAGTGTACTACTGGTGGCATTGATTTGCGTACCCTACTTCCTCGGTATATATATATATATATACTATGAGATTTAGCTAATTTATGCCATTTATGATTTATATATATATATATTATATGATATTTATATCAATATACTAGTTATAATTATATATATATAGTTATTTGATAGTTATAAATATTTATACTATTATATTAATATATTAATATATATATAATTAAATTTATAGGTTAGGTTTTCACACGAGCTTCTGATTGAGTGGATGTATATGAGTGTATAGCTTGAATATATGGATATAGATATTATATGTTATAATAATTTTTTTAGTTTATATTAATTTATATACAGTAACTTTATATATATATATATTAATATATTAATAAATATAGTATAATATATATAGTATGATATATATGTATTATTATGATAGTTATATTGTTAATTGTATAAAAGAGTAAATACTATCGATACTTAATATAAGTACTATATTAATGTAGATATTAATATATAACATATATTTATTAACAAAATAATGATATTCCTGGCTAAATTTTGCTGCTCCACCTTCTTACAATTTGCATATAGATTTATTTGTTTTAGTTGATGGAAATTTAAGTAAAAGTATGATAATATATAAATAAGTTTGTATATATTAATATTAATATAATATATAATATATATATATTATATATATTATATTACTAGTACTGATAATATATATACATTATTTAATGATTGAGTCATATATTTGTGTATGTCATTGATATAGTATATTATTATTCAAATTATTATATTATTATGGAATATCGTATAATAGATAGAGGTGTTATATATATTATGGCTTTCTCTGTTGTTGTTATATAACGCATGTTAAAGATAGACTGTAAGCTTAGTTAATAGCTATAGTTGATATGTCTCTTGTATGATTACATTTTGAGGTGTATGATATTTCTATATTAATATAAGTTGGTTGATTTGAGGTGTTCTCTGTAGGATATCTGATAGTGATATAATATAATATAGATAGTATATATATTAGATAAATAGATATATATAATAGTAATTAATTGAGTAACCATACTAAATGTATTAGTTAAGGTATTTAACGTCTTTAGTATAGATAATAGCCATTATTATAGTAAATAGTATATACATACATTGAGTGTGGGTGCTATATTGAATTTGCAGGAGCAGAAATGCTAACTGCATAATGTTTTTTCATTGTTGTGTATTTATTATACCTGTTAGTTTATCAATGATAAAGGTTATATCGTTTCCAATAACTTTCGACCACTAACTATCAAGCCTATCAATAACTTTCTTGTTTTTGTTATGGGGAAAGAATTTTTACAGAGAGTAGAGTTTCACTTATATATTGTGTTAATAATTAATCAATCAGGATGTTCTGTTTGAAAGCTTTCTCTGCTCACACCAGATATCTGGTGTAGTAGAAACAATATCTGGTAACATCTCTAAATGAATCATATCAGTAGTTCATTTACATGTAAAAAGGTTCATTTTTCGTTATGAACTTTTAGTCTACATATCTTTACAGTTTTCAATACGTATAATCCGATTGCACTGTCAGAGATGCAGTGAAGTGCAGATGTCCAATCTTTTTACACTATTGGCACGTGTCAAATCATAGATACCTATACAATAGTTTTATTACCTTTTTCTTGTTGTTAGAGACGAGGGAAAAGTATCACGTTTTTGAGGTTAAATCCTCAATATTAACGGTGCTAAATTTATGAGAAATAGGCAAAGCAGATCATCATTAAGTTAAAAGGTAGACGTTACTTATTACTCTATTTACTGATATCTACATATATTGGAGATTAAGTGAGCCTTTATTATAGAAGATAATGAATAAATCAGGGATATAGCCAATAAATTGTCGAAGGAAAATGCTGAACAGTCGAATGGTCGATACAATCAAAAATTATTTCGTACACTCCGCAGCGTTAGGTTTAGGTTAGTTAGTTAGTAAGGTTAGGTTTACGGATTTAGGGTTGTTATGGGTTATGGTTTAGGTACGGTTAGGTTAGGTTATGATTAGGTTTAGGTTAAGTGGTTCTGCTTAGGTTGATGTAGGTTAGGGTTAGGATTTGGAGCTCAGTTAGCTAAGGAGTTTGGGTTAGAGTTAGGCTTTAAGATGTATTCGTTAGAGAACTTATATAGCATAGGTTATTTTTGTGTTTTTTTTATGTTTTGTTGTTTTTGATGTTGACTATTTTGAATCTGGTGATCATGTTTTGCGCTGTAATGCATTTGGTGTCTAGAATTGCATTAACTTGTGCAGTTTCATGATATAACGATATTATATAGTGAGGTTGACGCACCGCATTTCGGAACTTAGATTACAGAATTCTCTGTGAAGTTCGCTCCTCCACCACGTCAAGGTTATTCTTTATTAAAATAAATCTTGCAATGTCTAGAAATTCGATAAAAAAGTTTTGGTGTGTATTTTGTTTGATCAGAATTCTCAGTTATATATATATATATATATGATACTATATATTGTTGTTATAGTAGAGTTCTGTATTTAGTTATGTATTTATTTTACTATATTATTTAATATTGATATATTTATATAGATATTATATATTTTGATTATTAGTATTATTTTTATACTTTATAGTGTAACGCGTTAAGATTTATATGGTTTATGGACATATATCAGTTGGATTAATACATGTTATTTCGTAGTATTATATATAATTATATATATATATATATTATTAAGGTAAGTCAGGTACGTAATGTTTTAAATAGTAGGTAGTATGTTGATCTATTTATATTAATAATAAGTTCAATTTGTTAAATATTTATATATAAGAAGTGTATATTAGTATTATAATAATTTGGGATGTTATTATATAGACGTATATATAGTATCTTATTCAGTAAAGGTAATGTATAGAATAATCTTATTAGTCATATTATGAGACTTTAAGTTATATAGGTTAATATATGATAATAGATTTATTATGTATTGTTTAGGGCGTTATAGTTATTTTATCAGGGACAGGGAAAATTGTTAGCTCGTGCAATGTGCCTAGGGATGTTAACAAGTGAACTAATGTCTAGATCCGCAAGACCAATGTCTTTGTAAATCTCTAATAGCTGTTTAAATGAATCGCGCCCCGATCAATTGCAGAATAGTCATCTTGGACTAGTTTTGGAAGTCAACGATTGATTGGATGTCTAGTTATCGTGAGATGTGATAACTCTGTACATTATTTTAATCATAGTGTAAGGGTGATTGAACTCGCAGTGGGGAGAATCACTGGCATTCGCTTGATGCTCTGGTGTTTAGAGGAAAACCACAAAGTCAAGCACTAACATGGCAAAAATAGTTCGGTCAACAGATTGAAGTAATTAAATGACAAAAGATTTCACTCGCTCCAGGATCTAACCATCGGACAGATTCCGTTATACAATATATCGAGCCTCTATTAACTAGGTCAATCTCGATCTGGGAGTCTTCTGTTCTCGATAATGAGTGTGTGTGTTTGATGGTGTGTTACAAATTAACTTTATCTTTGATTGTTTTTGCGTATCTTGTAACTAGGAGAACCCGCGTGAATGCCAAGTGCGCAAGCAGAATTAATGCTCATAATGTACTTTCAATAAGTTAATAAGTCTGTGAGGTATTGTTACATGTGATTTGGCGCTACAGTGAATTTGAGTCGAAGATCAGTGGGACTATGTAGAACTGTTCCAAGAATCCTTTCTGTTCTGGGTATAGCTGTATTGGAGGAATCTAGTAGAGAGGAACTTGGCGCATTTGTCTATAAGGAGATTAGAGATGGCTATTGTCTACAACTAGTTTTTGAATCTTAGGTTGATATGATTAATTTGTGCATTTATAGGTGATTTTTATAATTGTTATTGACTAATGAAATGTAGTACAAAGAATTTGATCGTGTGGACGAGTAATATAGAGTAAATTATTGTAGAGGGATTACGATATAGATATATTATTTCGATATTGGTTATTTTTATTAGTCGTGTAATTGATGGTTTATTGTGATTGTATTACTTGACTATGTGTTTGATATGATTTATATTAATATATTTGATATTGTAATTGTGTAGTATAGGCTTTACATGTGTGAGTTAAGGGATTTCTATATGTTAGAGGTTGAGATATGGATCAGTGAAATTATTGTTATTAATAGATCGCCACAGAATAAACAGATGGATGATGAGTGAAATAAGGAGTTGATCGTTGGTGTTACCTATATAGTGTGTTCCTGACGGGTAGTATGATAGTTTAGGATATGGTAATTCTTGAGGGTTAGCTGCGTAAGTGGAACTTGCGTGTCCGATGAAGCGCGAGGACAGAGGTCCAGAATTGTATGTGATAGTCAGCAGCGCGGTCATTTTTGAGAGGAAGTGTCTATCATTGTCGTTAGATGAAGATAGTGAGGCCTGGGATGAAGCTATATTTCATATAGTATGATGTAATATTTTGTAATGTTTATAATTAGGTATGTTAGTATTATATTTTTTTTTATTATATAATTAATGTTTATTAGCTGTATGTAGTACTATAGATAGTGATCTTAGATTTTAGATAGTATGTTAAAAGTTTATATGATAATTATAGTGTATTTATATTAGTATATATTGTATTATGATATTATTGTTGTATTATGCATGTAGTAGTTTAGGCGTAGGGGCATCTTAGAGGTTAGAGGGCTGATATGTAGTATAATAATATGAGTTCATTAAGACTAATAGAAATAGACGGATATACTAGTATATATAATATATCTATTTTACATATATAGTATAATAATGCCGAGGGTATATTCTTATTAATATATTAATATATATATATGTGTGATGAATCATTTCTTGGTTGAGCCTGTTTTTCGACTTGCATCATATTACTTTCATCTACTTTTTCTGTTTACGTGAGTATGTAGGGATATATTGGACACGAAGAAAACCCCATCGATAAACACCAGCAGAAAACCCCACTCTTTGACTTTTTTGAGCCCGATGTTTTTCCTGCCCTTGACTTTTTGACCATTTTTTTACTGACTTGACATTTTTGGGCATTGACCTTTTTTGGGCCTTGACTTTTTTGTGCTTTATAATTTTTTCGACCAACCCTTTGCGTCTTCATGGGTCTGTGTTTTGGGCAGCGGTCTTTGAAGTACACAGGTGTGTGCGACCTTTTTATCTATTATAGTCGGTAATTTTGAGACGCCCTAATTTTTTGAGAACCCTATTTTTTAGTAGATAACCTAATTTTGAAGACTAATTTTTTGGCAACTACGAACACTATGCAGACCCTAATTTTTTGGCAACCTAATTTTTTTTCGGAGGGACCCTAATTTTTGGCACCCTTCGAGAGAGGTTGCGCAAACGTTGCTGTCACACTTTACGTATATCGACTGGGTATATTTGTCTCTAAGCCTTCTATATGTATTTTCGACGAATTGGTTGCTAATTTTTTTTCTTCCAGGTAATTTTTTGGCTATCCACTTAATGATCTCCGTGGGTCATGTTTGTGATTCACGTTAAGTTATTTTGGTTATCCTTGGTCTTCTGGGTCTCATTTTGACCCGGTAGATTTTTGGCTACCTTTGGTATTCCATGGTTGATTATTTTGACCTCATCGGGTAAATTGGGTTTGAATCTTCTTATGGGCTTAGCTAATTTTGTGATGTCTTGTCTTGTTTGACCAGTGAGATTTTGTCGGCTTTAACTTGCATATTTATGAGTCGAATGTTGAGCTCAACGTTAAATGTTTTTGTTCTTACTTTAGGAACTATAGCTTTTTTGATGTTCTTGTTTGACTAACGATATCATTAGCTGTGGCTGGTATCACCATGGAAAAATTCTCAACCAAACGTCTGAGGATGGGTCATATGCTTCAATTTGCACCGAACTACAAGTTATGATGTTCTATTACGGCTATCGTTTTTACAATGTGTGCATGATCGCTGTGTCAAACCTAAAACCCCAATGATATGGTGCAATATGTCCCAAGTTGATGTGGTACAATTAGTGCCAGAAGTGAGTGCCTACATAGCGCCACTGAGTTGCACTTTTTTCAAAAGCTTTCTAGCCTGCCGGGTGGGCGAGCTGCGAGATATGCGCTATTTAGGTTGCTTCTATTCCTAGGTAATTAAAAGAGAGTATGAGGAATGAATAGATGTGGTGGTTAATACAAGGTTTTGTGTAGGAGGGATGCTGTCCTGACTATGCAGTTAGTTATTTCTCCTTATAGCCTATATATATCATCCATGATGATATTTGATACTTTCCTAGCCTTTAAACTGAGGTACTTATCGAGCATTGTAGATGTGCATAAGTCACTTATTTAATAGCATGAAGATCTTACATTTACTCAGTACGAATTCGTTCTAAATCAATTACCAATACACTTAGTACTTACAGATTCTCACATCGTAGGATGATACGTGCTTCGTTTTTGTTGCAGGTCACTTTGATGACTATATTTTGAATGCGTATCAACTTTGAGTGCTAGTTAATGTATTTGATGCTCAAGCATAATGCCTTCTAGCTTGGATTCTGAACCTCTTTGAAGGTTATTCTTTGTGTGAATCATTCTTTGATTGACGTCATCTTTGTATATTAGTGTCGTTCTTATTAATTGATGATTCATATTTTGATGAAGATCATTTTTTGATGTCATTATTACCCATATCATTAAAGATCAAGTGTAGTATTAATAATGTTCTAGTTATAAGGCTAAACCAAGGGGCGCGCCATGTCTTATATCCGCTGAAGATACTGAATCCGCACTCGTTGGTACTCGCGCGAACGGCTTCGCGTCGCTGATGCCAGGCGCGTATTATTTGCTGTCGTGAACAAAAATAATTAATGAATCGGTATGTAAAAGATTTCGAAAGATTTTTTAAATATGGCTATTGAGCAGCTGTGCTGTAAGCATCAACTTATGCCAAAATTAAATGATTGAACATTATGCTTTTAAAGTAGCCTCAAACATAATTCGTTCAACAACAAAAAGAACAAAAATTGCTGCACTGCCGCACACCTTATGCTATACAATTCGCATTCGTTTATCTTTGAATTGAGCTCGTGGGTCGTTGATTCACGAGCAGCTCTTTAAGAGAGGCATTTGGAGCACTGATCGTTGGGTGATCTTTAAAAAAACGATGACTCTTCAAGTTCCCTGCATACTTTTGAGTTGGAAGATCTTTTTGATCTGTTTATATTTCTCAAGACCAAGAAACAATATCTCGTACATCCACGAGCCGCAAGTGCTTGTGAAATACATCAATCCATTGCTTCTTTAAAAGAATCATGAACGTTATTCCACTCTCTAATTATATATATATATATATATATATATATATATATATATATATATAAATATATATATATATATATATATATATATATATATATATATATATATATATATATATATATATATATATATATATATATATATATATATATATATATATTTATATATATATATATATATATATATATACATATATATATATATATATATATATATATATATATATATATAATAATATATATATATATATATATATATATATATATATATATATATATATTTATAGGTGTTAAACTCATCTATATAATAAATATATCTATACAGATAATATATAAATCTATATTTAAATATATATATATATTAATAATAATAATATATTTGTAATAATATATATATATATTGCTTCACTACATTTCCCTCAGGAAGGACTAAGTCCTTAATATGATCTGATATAAATCTTTTTGTGATTGGATCAAAATTGAAAAATCCTTCTGATATGTTAAAATTACTTTTAGTAGAAAAGAGAGGACCTTCAATTGATTAAATTCTTTTGATCCAATGCTTGGTCATATTTGAATACTCTATTTGTTCTTGGGGACTTGCGGGTGAAATAATTGAATTTTTGTTAAGTTAAAAAGAGTTACGAATGTGACGCCCTCTGGCCTAGCTGCCATATTTTTTTTTTTTTTTTTTTTATTTTTATTTTCAATATTTTTTATATTTTATTGTATTTTAATTGGTAAAAAAATAGTTCTGAAGATAGGACCCAGGATATAAGTCTCGTAACGTAAACTTTTTCTCGTTTAGTTATTTTTCTTAAGGCTTTCCTTTATTTATTTTACGAAGTGGTTTTCAAATAATATTTTAATATTTACAGAGCTTAAGTGTTGAAATGAGGCTCTTTAATTTTAAATTATATATATATATATATATATATATATATATATATATATATATATATATATATATATATATATATATATATATATATATATATATATAGAGCTCTATATATATATATATATATATATATATATATATATATATAGTACCCAGAAGAAGGACGTGTTAGCGTGGTACCACAGTTCCTAACGGATGCCCAGAGGGAACTTTTCAACACTTCTCCGCCCCCCACCCGCATCCTGATGCGAGGTTACAGCAGCGACGATGCGCCGCCGCCCTTTCCGGAGGAATCCGAGGATCGTTTTTGGACACTCATTCTGGGCTATTATTCATCTCTGTTACTCCACCCTTTTTCTTCCCTGGGGCATACTTCCCGGACATGCCTCATCCTTCCTACTAAAAGTCGGGGACGTAGAAAAAAACATGGGACTATGTATCTGCTTGTGCACCATTTGCAACAAAATAGTGAGAAGAAAATTCAATCCAGTGCAAAAGATGTGATCAATGGATCCACACAGACTGCTCACCTTTCACAACACTTTCTCCTCCTACACACAACTGGATCTGTCAAGTATGCACTCTATCCACAATAATCAATAGTTCAATAACAGACAAACAAAAAAAACTCATAACATAAACATACTATAAATTAACATAAACGGATTACAAAATAAAATAAAGAAATAGAAATATTCCTAAAACAACACAACATACACACATCACTAATTCAAGAAGCACGCCTACCTAAAAATCACCCAGAACCCAAATTTTACGGGTACGACTCAATTTATACACCACAAGTCTCTAAAAATCATACACTGCTAATTTTTTCACAACTCACTACCATACACAAATACCACCTTTCTCACGACACACAACAGCATCACTAAACGACAACACCTCAAAAATCCAATCTTTCACCACAATGATCAACAAAAAGCTACACAACATAATAAACCTTTATATACCTCATCACACCTCACCCCACTGCCCCACCACACACCAAAATTACAAACCAAATCTAACACACATCACAAGCATCCTAAACCTCATATTCAGCGCCCACCACCCTA
>JABUQX010078353.1:0-56295 GCA_015478945.1 Trachelipus rathkii
TTCATTTCCATTCCATTCATTCCTTTCCATTCCATTCCATTCTTTCCACTCTCTTTCTTTCATATATACTCTTTTATTTACTATATATATATGTATATCACCATATATATATCTCACTCTCACTCTTTCTCTATATATACTCTATATATATATATATATATATATATATATAATATACATTCTTCAGTAACACCATCATCATGCAAACCCATCCTCGCCAGATCCCCTTGCATTTATAAGATTTAATCACACCAGCCACTTTCCCTGTTCACCGTCATCCGTTCTCTTTGAATTCAACACCTTAGCCCTGCATCTCCATCGGATGCTTGTTTCCAGTTGCCACCATCAAAATCATTTCACACACTACGGACTTTCCTCCCGCCCACCACAATATCCATTTACTCCGTTCCACAATCCTCTTCCTTTCGTTCCTTTTCTCCACTCTTCCATTCCATTTCCCCTTCATTCCATCCACTCCATCCATTCCTTCCATCCATTTCTTCCTTCCTTCCTGTTTCCACTGTGTCCATTTCTTTATATATATATATATATATATATATATATATATATCTTTCTTTCTTAATATACCATATATATATATATATAATATATATCACTCCTCTCAATAATATATATATATATATATATGGATGGTGCTTTTGTAACGATGAAATGGGTGTGGGGTTGAGTGTGGAAAAGAACACTGAAAAATCTGCACAAGCCAATGGCATGGTAATGAGAAAGGGGGATGAGTGAATGTGTGTGGGTTTGATATGGTGCAAGAAAGGGAATAGGTATTTTAGGGGATGAGTTTAATGAAGCCAGGAGAGGTATGGGTGGTGAAAAGTTGAAGAATAAGTAAATCTGCAAGGTATAGATAGAAATTACTGAATTGAAATGGAATAACGGAGCAGAGATGGTGATTGATTGGATTTGGAAGTTGTGTGTAAGTGTTTATAGGGGTATAGTTCAAGGAGGGATTGGAGGAGGCGGTAATAAGTACTATAAGAATTAAGACCAAAATCTCGAATCAATCAAGGCAAATCTCAAATAAAGATCAAAGTCAGCAGGATCGTCGCGTCGAGTCGATCAAATCATCAAGATCGATCAAATCGGATAAACAAGATCCTTTATGCAGGTGTTAAAGTGATATAAATTATTTGGTGGTGGCTACCTAGAATGGAATCAAAAGTATATGTATGACGATAGTGAAGCGTGTGTAGAATAATGGTATCCAATGGTGAGATTGGTTTAGGATTAAAGGTAAAGGAACGGGGTTGTGTTATGTGTCTACTTGGTTATTCAATTTGTATATGGATGGGGTTATGAAAAGAATTCGAGGTGGGATGGCGGGAATGGTGTTGGGAATGGTGGGAGGCTCAGGTAGAGTGGAGGTGCCTACCTATTATATACAGATGATTTGGATCTGTGTGGCGAATGAAGAGAGTTTGAGAAGGATTGGTAGAGATTTGGCAGGGTGTGTGTAAGGAGGGGCTTGAAAGTAAACGTGGACAAGAGTAAGAGTAGAGTTATGGTTGTGAGTGAGGACCTCAGTCAGTGTGAGGATATGTTAGATGGTGAGCAGCTGGAACAAGTGTCTGAGGTTTAAATATTTGGGGTATGCGTTGGATGAGAAGAGGGAACGGACGATGCAGAGTGTAGTGGGAAAGATGTGAAGAATTTTGGGAAGGTGGCTGGTGCAATTAAATCGTTGGTGAATGTAAAGGGAACTAAGTCTTGAGTGTGTGCTAGGGGTCTTACATGAGGGTATGTTGTTACCTGTGTTTTGTATAGTAGTGAGACTATGGTCTGGAATAGAAGTATAGATCATAAGAAGTTCAATGTGTTCAGATGGACAATCTTAGGGGTGTGCTAGGTGTGAGAAAAGAATTGATAAATAGGGGGCGAGCAGTAGGAGTGGTGGTGGTGTGAAGAGAAGGAGTAAATAGAGAATAAATAGAAAGTATGTTGAGATGGTTTGATCATGGAAAAGGATGAATGATAGTCAGTTGGATTAGCGGATGTATAGTAGCGAGTGTGTTAGGAACCGACCGGCTGGGAGACCGAAGAAAAATTAGATTGAGTCAGTAAAGGAATGCCTGGAGGAGAAAATGTGAGTTTGGTAGAGAGCAGAAAGGTGTATAACAGGAGTGAATGGCGGGGAGTTGTGAGGGGGGTATGGTTGTATTACAAGGCGGGGATGAACCTGCCGGTGACGATCTACATAGTGAGGGTCCCATCGCTGTCCCGTGAAGTTCTAGGGTGGAATTTGCGATGAGGTTCTCCGCTAATTAATGGTACTGAGGGGCGGTAAGACTGGGCTCTTTCGACTTATGTAATTCTTCTTTCCGATGCTCGTCTGCCTGCACTCGTTCTTGGGGGAAAATGGGAGATAAGAGAAAAAGAAAAATATATATATAGCCATATGCTCATATGTATGTATGTATATGTGGGTTGTAATAATAATATATATATATATATGTATGTATGTATGTAATATGTATGTATGTATGAAATTAAAAAGAAAAGAATTAAGAATTTATTCTTTTGTGGAAGAGACTTCCATTCCATTCCATTCCATTCCATTCCATTCCATTCCATTCCATTCCATTCCATCTGTTAAATTCTTTCCTCCTCCTCCTCCTCTTATATATATATATATATATATATATATATATAATATATATATATATATATATATATATATATATGATATAAACTTTGTTTATATGTAAAATGAGGATGAAATTATTTTCATCTGAATAATAATAATAATAATAATAATAATAATAATAATAATAATAATAATAATAATAATACCACTGGGCACTGGCCGAAGAAATGATGAACACAGAATATGAAAAAATTTTCATTAGTTCCACATGAAACACCAAGGAATGCACTAGGTTTTGTTCACTATTTTATATAACCTGAGAAAAATTCAAGCGAACATCTCCTTGTATATAAGCTAAATTCACTTTCATCTCGGGCCATTAAGGTGTAACTAGGGAATTATGATAGGGGAGTCATGGTTACTTTATCGGAGAATTTCGGCAAATGTTACAAAATTTATTTAAAAGGGGGACAAGCCCTTTTGGTTTCCCTTAGTTACGCCTATGTCTCAGACTTATTTACATTCCTGACCCTCATGATTATAAACGAGCATAATTTGTACTCTAACTTTCCATTTGTTTTTAATCACACCTACACACACACATAGCTGCAGAGTCAGAACCGATATTAGTTCTGAAAGAGTGAGATTTTGTTAAAATGAACAAACCAACTCAGACTTCAACATCCTTAAATTTTAAAAATTCCATAACAAATTAACTAATACCACAAACTCCATTTAATTTCCCAAAAATTTTTTTTTTATTTTAATCATCAAATTTTGAATTAATTCTAAATTTTTAAATATAAAAACCCTCTCGAAAGAGTTCCTTTAAATCTAGTATATTTGAGATATTTTTTATAAATTACCAAGATTAAAAAAAAAATGTTAAGACGAAGAAGGAGAGTAAAATATTGTAAATAAAAAATTTTGAGCAACCACGTCAAAATTGAATTAAAAAAAAAAAAAAGGCCAGTGCTTTTTCCATTCCGGTCCATCGCTCCATCCATCCTCACTCCTCCTCCTCCTCACTCCAACATGCTTCGGGGGAAAGGTTACTGTTTTATGTTTTTTCCCAACCAGGTGAGCCCATACAAAGGTGGAAGGTGCACAGTTGTCAGGGTGATAGTCCAAGCAGTCTGATTAAGTCAAGATAATTCCAGCCATCCCGGTGGGCATGGCTGAGCTCTGGACTCCACAGACCTACTGAGCGTGAGGCAAATGGGAATGTAGGTGTCTGTGTATTGTGGTAGGGTTGTACCGTTGTGTAGTGTTGGCTATGGATGGAGTGGTGAGGTGCACTAGCATATATATATATATATATATATATATATATATATATATATATATATATATATATATATATATATATATATATATATATATATATATATATATATATATATACTATATATATATATATATATATATATAAGATAAATTTCGTTCTTACTTATTTGTGAGCGGTAAAGCTTCATTTTTTTTATTTTATTTTATTTTTTGGCAAGTGTACATAGCTCGTCAAGGCTCATTCGGTTGGCGGCCATACTAAGGTTGAAAACCACTCTATGGACAGGCCCCTTGCGAAACAATAAACATATATATGCAGAAGTCGAATATTGAGCAACTAATAAATGGGGAAAGAATCTGACAGGATATGGTTTAATTTAGCAAAGGGTGATACGGTCCAAAGTGTGCAAAATGAGGATAACGGTTGGGGTTCAGTCGAACACATTCGATAAGGAGAATAACGAATAAATTGTGAAGTGTGGTGAAGAAAGGATCTGCATGTGGGATGATCTTGGGACACATAGTGAACGTGCATGAAGTTGATGTGGCCAATACAGAGTCGCGCCAACACCACAACCTGTTGATGACAGCGACAGGAGGAGGATGACCACTCGCCAAGAGCAGTGTGCCACTGACTAACCAACAATCACACTCGCAACTCATTAATCCCTTTGCTCAAGCGTACCAACGCTTCCTCTCTCGATTGATTTCATGCGTGCAAACCGTTAACACGGTTTATAGGAGTGCTCTCTATTAGTGATCTTTTTGGGCATTTTTAGCCCTCATTATGGCTACGAAGATAGAAAAAAAACTGTTCATAATAGCGGCAAGAAGCATAAGCAAAAAATTACTGTGGAAGAAAAGAAAGAACATTATTTTATTTATTTTTTATAGGTAAAACCCCTTTTAAAAGGAACGTTCGTGGTTTCTGATTTGGCCAAGCGATACAATATGCACTGTCTATAATTTCATCTCATTTTATGTAGTACAGTAGGTATTATTCAACATACACACACTAAAAAAAATAATTAAAAAAAAACACGATCTTTCTGAAGCTGGAACGGTTTAATTGTATTTACATTAATTTCAATGGGAAAAATTGATTCGGTTTACGACCGGAGTCCTGGAAAGGATTGTCGTAAACCGATGTTCCACATTATATATATATATATATACTTGATATTAATATTAATATATATACTATGACTACTAGGTATTACTAGATTCAAAGTTAATATTATGTATGAATTATCTTAATAGCGTTTATAATAAAGACGGATAGAACACTATATTTATATATTATATATTTATATTTATATTTAATTATATATTTCTTATATTAAGTAATATTTATATACTATATATTATATAATTATAGATATATAATTAATATATTAAAATACTATTGTAATATTACTATTATAATGAGTATTTTGTCATAATGGTTAGATATTATAGGTTCTTATATATATGGAATATTATTATAAACTGTATAAGAACTAATAAATACTTGTGGCCATTATATTTACATATTATATTATATATTTTTATATTATTTTTTCTTATTATAATACATGTACAAATGTTAACATAATAAAAACGTATATATATATATTATCATAATATATATATATACTTGGATAGTATCTATCTATATATATAAATAAAGGTTTTATGAAAAAAATAATTTTTATATATACATAGTTGTATTAAAATGTTAATAATAAAATTATAATTATTACATATGTTTTGTATTGATTCGAAGGTAAATTACTAACGATATTCATATAAATTCCTCGATGCATATAAATATAATGTATTATTATTATATATATTTATATTTGTTTTATTATCTTTTATAATTTTATATAATATATATTATTTTATATATTAAAAACTCACCATAGTTAGTTAGTTTTTAATATATTTTTTAAATATCAATAATTGATATATCAATACTTTTTATATATTCACATCCCTGCCAGTGTTAACCCCAATGTGGAGTTTTGCTCCAGCAGAGGTTTTTTTTCTCTTCTTTTAACCCTTCAGTATTTCTGCACTAAAAAACTTCGAACTACATCGTAGTCAACAAATGAGAAATCTTCACTTCAAAGTTACTGTAACCGTGACTAGAAAAAAGTTCCACAAACACCCTATTAATGAACTGGTTGCAAAAAAATGTAGTAGCTTGAACTTTAACTTCACAAAGCAGTCTTTCAGAGGCTTAAATGAAGAAATAGCAATTAATATGCAGTGTCCATGAGATATGAGAATTTTAAAACCCCTAAAATAGTCGATGAAGTCCTGAATAAAAAGAGTTTAGAAAAACTTAAGGGGTAGACATTTTCTATAAAATGGGTGCGATTTGTAGGTGCCGGTGCCGGGTGCCATACTTCAAATAACTCTTGCCCTACAACATTACTTTATCTATACGTCAAATTAAAATTCTTTTGCAATATAAATCCATTTGCTTACATTAATCCCTGCTACCTGGATATAATAATATCTTCCTATAAATTGATGACCTAATTAAAAAGGGAAAACTGGCATGTGAAACCTGACAAGATGGAATATGACCTGATTATATATATATATATAATATATATATTATAATAATATAATATTATTTATATGTATATATATATATATTATTATATTATATTAATATATATAATAGTTATATTATAATATTAATATATATATATTTATACTAGTATTTATTATGTACTATAGAAATAAAATATATATTTATATCTATATATTATTATTAATATACATAGTCATTTATATATTATTGTACACTTATATTACCTATTTAGTATAGTTAGGTAGTTAATTATATATATAATATTATATATATATTAGTATGTTATCTAGATAATAAAGTATTATATATATATATATATATATAGTATATATTTTAATTCTATAATATTATTATATTATATATTTTATTTTATAGGATATTATATCTATACTCTTTATATTGTGCAGTGATTTTGGATTCATGTGTGTAGTGAATCTGAAGGTAGAGTTTGAGAGGATTTGGTAGATGAGATTGAAGCCATGAAAGTTACCCCATTGAGACGTGGGTTTGAAAGTCACACACCGTAGATAGAGTACGGTTATGGTTGTGAGTGAGGACAGTCCTCAGTTGTGAAGTTATGTTGAATGTGAGTCTCAGCTGGAGACAAGTGTCTGAGTTTTAAATATTTAGGGTATATGTGGTGGATGAGAAAGAACGGATGATGCCAAGAGTGTTAGATATGAGTAAAGTCTGTGTAATGGTCAGGAAGTGTTGCTAGGTGCAATTATAAATCGTTTGGTGAATGTAAGGGACTAAGTTTGATGCGCTTAGGGTCTTATCATGAGGGTAATGGTTGTTACCTTGTGGTTATTTGTGTTATGGTAGTGAGATCTAATGTGTTTCTGGAATAAGAAATATAGATCTAAAGTTCAATATGTGTTCAGATGGACAATCTTTATGGGGTCTTAGGTGTCGTGTGGAGTAGAATTAATAAATGAGGAATGGAACGTATTATGAGAGTTGTGTGGTGTGAAGGTAGGGGTAAATGAGAGAATAAATTTGAAGTACGTTGTATGTTAATATGGTTTGGTCACGTGGAGAGGAGAAATGAGAGTATGTTTCGTTGGTTATAGGGTGTGTGATGGTATTGATTTTCTGTTTGGGATGAGTGTGTTGTTGGTGGAACCGACCGGCTGGGGAGACCGAAGAAGGTGGATTGTAAGTTTCGGTTTGAAATTTTTTTTCGGAATTCAGTATGAGAGAAGTATGTTGTAGTTTCGCAGAGGCGAGGAATAATATTTTGGGTTAGTGGATGGGTAGAGAATGGCGGGTTTTGAGGGGTGTCATGGGTTGTTGGCTCTTGCACCTAGGGTCGCCAGTGGTGTATTAGGGGTAAGCCTGTTACTGTGAACGCTGATTAACCAGTAGTGAGGATCACGTCAGCTGTGATCCCTATGATGCGAGGTTGTTTTAGTAGGATTTTATATCTTGGTACTGATATGCTATTTCTTAATTCATATGGTATATATAGAGTGTAGGGCACTGGTAAGGCTTGGGGCTTTTTCTTTTCGACATTCTTTGTCATACTCTCGTCTGACTGCTCTTTATCACTTTATCCGATGCTATGATAGGAGCACTACTTCTGTATATATCTTCGTCCATATCTGGGAAATATATAAGGTAGGTGAAGTAAAAAAGAACTCGAAATTTATATATATATTATTATTGATTATATATATTTATATGTTAATATGTTTTAGTTTAGTGTTTTTTTGTAAGTGGTTGGTATATATGCGCATATATTATTTATTTATGATATATTTAAAAGGTAGTAGTAGTATATATATTTATTGAGTATATATATATTATTTTACTAGTTTATATTATATTTTATATTACTTTTAAGCTTTTTTTATATCGTAATTTCTTTTCGTATTTTATTTATGTTGATTATATATATTATACTTATTGTGTGGTTGGGTGCATCGTGAGGTGTTATTCTCTCTGCTCTGAGCGTTCTTACTAGGAAGGGTATCGTTGTGTGTTTCAATTCCGTTTTTTTTGTTTTGTCCGGCGTAAATGGAGGAGATTACAGTATGGGTTGTTGGATTATCTACTCTAGCTAGGCGGCGAGATACTTAAAATTATATCTCTGACTGCGATATTCTACGTATTGTGTTGTGCGCTGGCTTTGGTATATATGACGGCCTCTTATGAATGTAATCAGATTTCCTTAATTTAAGTTCTCTGTGTCTTGTTACCTCTTCTGGAGAATGTGTATATAAAGCTTATCGTGGTTTATTATGTTTATGAGTGGTTTATTATATATATATGACTTAGTTTTAGATTATGCGCATACTTTAACTCACTTATATATATATATATTATTTCGTATAATATATAATAGTATTTTTTATAATATAGTGGTAATATATATGGTTGTACTATTTAGATATTATATTTATTATATATAGTATTAGGTCACTTAATAGTGTGAAAGACTGATCTATCTTATTTTTCTAATGTCCTCTCAGTTAAGCATGAGGGCCTGGGCCACTTTTAACCAGGGGGGATATAGTTTTCGTGTACGTCGAAGTCTCTTATTCGGAATAAATTGATCTCCAAATTAAATTATAGGCTTCTGACCTCTCATTACCTCTATTTTTTTCCTCTTTCTTAGACAACGCACGGACGTAAAGCATATATTATCCGAATAATGTAACTGGATGAGTACATTTATTATTATAATTTCCAGGGTAAAGTTGATAATACCTCATAAATATTATATATTCATATTAAATAATCAAAGTTTTACAATATGACATTATGTTATATATTTAGTTATTAAAGGTATATATTAATAAAAATCTTAACTAAATCATGCCCGAGCAGTGGGGGGTGAGGTGCGTAGCATACACAGGAACTTGCAAAAGCTAGATGAGCATAGAACAACTGACGCATAGTCGCGAAAAGAAAGCCCTCCACCCCTTTTACCGTCCCTTTATACTCCCAAGTGAGAACTCGTCCCAGTCACAAAATGCATTGAGGTTTCCACGAGAGCTTGCGATGGCCGTCGTCTTGTTGAGGTTAATCCCCTGGGCAAGAGCCCACAAAATCGCATGCCGAACCTCAGCAAAATGCAAGCCATTCACTCCCTGTTTATGAGTACCACCTTGTTCTTCTCGCCTCTGCCAACTCGCATTCCTCTCCTTCAAGAATTCCTTCGCTGACTCAATCCACTTTTTCATTTGTCTCCCAGCCAGTCGATTCCCAGCACCACTCACCACTATACATGCGCTTAACCTACCGACTATCCATTCATCCTTTCATATGACCAAATCATCCTTGACATACGCACGTTTATTGTCTTTCTTCACACCACTACAACTCCATAATGCGTTCATTGGCGGTGTCGCCCTTTTTTTTAATCATATTCTTCTCATACCTCAACACGCCCCTAAGATTTTGTCCCATTTTCTGAACACTTTGACACTTTACGATCTATTAACCTTCTTATTCTCCAGAATGTAGTTTTTCACTCTTTGTTTATTAACACAAGTAAACAACATACCCTTCATGCAAAACCCTAGCGCACTAAAGACTTAGTCCCTCGCATCCACCAATGATTTAATTGCACAGCCATCTTCCTGGCATTCACACTTTCCTACTACATTCCTGCATCATCCTTTTCCTTTTCATCCAACTCATATATTCATTAAATATTTAAACTCATGATACTTGTTCCAGTGATCACCATCTAAAATGACTGAACACCGCGGACTCTTCTCACTCAACATCCTAGCCTTTAACTTTTACTACATTACGTTCAAAAACCCCTCTTTCTACATGGCACCCAGTGGCCAAATCCTCTCACACTCCGTCAGTTCAGATTAGCCACACAATAGTCAAAATGTGCATCCGCATCATAATAATATTAAGACACTTCCCGCTGCTACCTTTCCATATAACCTGAGATAACCACTCAAAGATCAATAACCATGTGTGTAGACATATACTAGCAACGCCCTCGTGGCCTTCACTAGTGGTTATGGATCTGTGTGTGTTTATCCGGTATTAATATTTGCACCATTCACTTTTTTCGCCTGTCTTGATGCTTCCTTTTATTTGTCAACATACATTTGATTTCATTCATAAGCCTACCACCAACACCATAATATCACTAATACCTGCACAAAACTTCCCTATTAAATCCTGTCCAATACGCTCTGTTGCAGATCCATAAAATCTAAAATACAATTTTATTCTTCTTCTCTCGGTCATTTTCTCAATCATTTGTTTCAATGTAAATATTTTGATATTCTCATCTACTATCTTCTACTTACTTCTAATACAACCTTGATCTTTCAACCTAACCAGCAGTCCTTTGTGTCACCCGATTGTTACTCTCTCTCATATGCCAAAAATTAATACCTGAGCATGACTATTCTTCCTACAACACTCCAACATAGCTGAGATTTCCTATCTCAGTGTCCCCTTATCGCCCCTTATCCTTTCTTATATATCTAAGACGTAATATTACTGCTCTCCTTCTGCATCAATTTCCTCGGAACTAAGGCCGTCCTACAACTTATTGTTTAACAATACTAACTGTTCCATAATCCTTTTTAATTCTACCGTCTCACGGTCTTCCATTTTTTGATCATATTTCACAAGTAAATTCATCTATGCTGCTTCAAGCCATTTTTAATAAAATCCTCCTTTTTTCCTCCTCGTCCAACAAAATACTTATTTCTTCTTGCAATCGCATCACCGCTCACACAACATTTTCTCTATCACCTATTTATTACTGCTAATGTTTAATGCAGATTTTCGAAGTGGTTTCTCTTCCCCACTCTTCTCAAATCCATTTCATCAGTTACGATATAGTCACCATTCAACTATTCATTTATCTATGCAATTCCCCCTATACACTATCTTAACCTTTTTTGCCTTTCTCCTATCAGAAAAGCTTCCTTATTTCCCCTGTAGTCTCCTCATTTCTCGTTTATTCCAATAACTGTTTTGAATTTACCTCAATTTTTCTCTTTCTAGAGTATAACCATTACTTTTTTGTCTTTCCTTTTTCATTCTCTCCTTATTATATCTTATATAGAGCTTACATTTGCTTTGCAGCACATTTGTAAGCAGGCCCGTATTAGTAGCTTTCTTGCATCATCTTCTTCATTCCACCATTCAATCCCGAGATTTTTCTTCCTACTTTTGCTCATGCAAAATTCATCAATACTTCTGTTGCACTTCTAAAAAGGCCTTCCTGCATTGTGTGTCCAGATTCGTTCATTTTTCTCCTCATCTTGTATTCACATGCGAACTGTATATTTTATTTACATATCTCTTCTAAAATAATTTTCCATTTTATTACCTTGTTCACTTACTTAATATATATATTAGAGTATATATTTATTATATCGGTATTAGTATAATATATATTATATTATATATATTCATATATATATATATATATATATTATATATATATATATATTCTATATATATATGTATGAGTGGGATATATATATATATATACCGCTCTTATGGTGATATAGTATATATAATATATATTATATATATATTAGTATATATTATATATAGTATATTAATATATAATTAATATATATATATATATATATATATATATATAGTATATGTATTATTATACTATATATATATATCGAATGGCATTTTATAGAAAAAATAACATTGTGCAGCCAACATTGGCGTTAAACAGGTACATTTGGTATATATTGAATCTGCATCACCCTAACCGCCCACATTTACATATATGAACTAGTAAATGTTCTATCTGACTTGATTCTACCACCATTATAATACTTCTATATATATATATTATATTATATTATACTATTATTTTATATATAATATTATTCACTATTATCATTTTTTTTTATATATATTATATACTATTTTTATGTAGAGAGAATTATATATTATTATTATATATTATATACTATATTATTATTATATATCTATTTGAGTGCAGTTCCGCCTTGGTATATATATTATAGTTATATATTACTTAACAATTTCATTTTAAAAAGTACATTAGCTACACTCCTATACATTGATTGACGTTATAGGAAAAGAAAATTGTCTTTTCTGTAACATCACGTTCTGTGAGCAAATTCTTAATCTAAATTATAATAAAAAACTTTAAAGAAAAAAATTAAGCTGATTTCAACTCTTAATCGAATGTAAAATCTTCACAATTTCATATCTTAAATTTCGAAGATAATCTTCTTGCAATAAACCTCCAGTACTCCCTTCTAATTTTGTCATGTTCGCCTGCCAGGCTTTCACAAAGCTGGAATAAAAAATAATCTCAAATGTTTCATGTATTTACTACACAGTAACGCGCAGTTACATAGATATACTTAGCATATATAATAAAATCTATTTTCTATTTGCCTTGCTAGATAGTTTGAGACTCGACAATGATCCAATCCGCCATTTTTAAAAGCTAGAAAAAGTATATTTCCAAAATTTAATGAGGAGTAAAATTTACAAAAGTATAGACTTCAAGGTCCTTTCTTTGTTCCCATCTTCCTTTTTTTAATGTTTCATACTTTGAATATTTTATGTCTTCTGGCTTAAACAACGACAACAACTCCACAGTCTCAAGCTGAAGTGAATCACACTCAATTTTTATGTAAATACAGAAATTAAGCTTAATCACGACTTGAACTTTTTAAAGTTTTAACTTTAACCATAATATCTATTCTTCAAAATGTCAAAGTAACTTTTATTCAGAAATAATAATGTGCAAATTACACTGTATAATAAGGACAGTACTAAGCCATGTAAAACCGATTCAGATAACCCATCACTTTGTACCCACTGACATATATGTACCTAAAAAATTCCAATTTACTGACAAAACTACTGAAAAAGATTTAATTAAAAATCTCCACCTGTATCATTTCCTCATCACCATGAAGACCTTCAAAATAGATCAAGTAGCCAGCAAAAAGAAAAAAGTAGTCAAATTCAGGTCCTATTCTGTTTTTCCTCTAACTTTGTATAGATCCCAACACCACTTCTCTAAGTTTTCTAATTCTGAGAGACGACTTGAACTGTGCATTATAATTCTGGAAAAACAAAAACGAATTTTAAGTACTATTACTTTTGTCAAAGTCAAAATTAATTTCCCATAATGTTACATCATTACGGATAAATCGGCAAGTATAATTCATACAATCGAAAATAATAAGTCGTCAAACAAAAAAAAAAAACAGGCATACAAACAAACAAACAAAACAATGAAAAATGAAAATGATAAATGAAAAGGGTCTAAAAAATAAATAGTTTGACACTTTTAGTCGATTGATCCACACCTGAAACATACACCATAAATCTCTTTAATCGTAAAATAATGTGAATAAAAAATAATTTCAACAGTTAGTTTGTTTTCATAAACAAGTACTTAAATATTTAAAACAGCACGCTTCTCGCCTACTTTTAAGCAAATTTCTTCTTGAATGTTTAACAAAATGGATAAGGAAAATCATTCATAGGGAGTTTTACAAAGATAAAGAACATATATTAAAAACATTACCACAGGATTCATTACTTTACAATTTACAGCTGAAGGCGAAAACACCCAATTCTTTGTTACTAAATTATATAAAACAAAATTAGCTTCCAAATTAACAATGTCCGTTTAAACAGCATACCCTTTCAAATAATTCCACGGACTCTCATTGTTTCCAAGTTTTTCTATAGCCGATTTTGTATAGTTTATCTCTCGCTTTATTACGTCCTCAGTAAAGCCAGTTGTCCTTGAGATGACAAAGTAACGCTGATTCCAAGCAGAATTATTCCTTATGTCCTCCTGTATTAATTCTTCAACGTAATCCAACTCATCATCAAAAAGACTTAAATGGAAAAAAATAATTTTTAATACAATTTATATTTAAGAATAAAAACTAGCATTAAAAGTTCAGTTTAATGTCTTAGAAAAAATAGTTAATGAAAATGAAAGATAGTACAAATCATGCAAAGGTTTCTTTAAAACTCTTTGGTAACACTGTATAAAAAAGTTTACAATCACCTTAACATGATTAGCTATATTTAGAATTAACTTCTGCTCATCTCAACCTGTTCTCAAATAGTCATCTAAAAAGCATCTAATTTAAACATTGATGACAAGTTGTGACGAAAGGATCTATTAGGCTTAACATTGTACATTTTCCTTACCTTTCCAGTTCTGAGATTTTAAAACCGTTTCCTACACTTCTTTCTTCACATAGCATCAACACACTATGATAACTCTTTTTCAAATTTTCATCAATTCTCAGACAAACATACTCTTATCTTCCAGTGTCACTATCTTCCCCCTACGAATTTAAATCAAACCCTATATTAGACCACCACTAGTTTCTTCCCATAAACTAATAATTTTCTAGGTTATTCCGATTTAATTCCTTAAATTTATTAGAGACTTTCCTTTGTGGCAGACCTTCCCAGCTCATTTCCATGATCCACGCATAATTTTACCTTTATTACTTTATAATATTGTACTACTTAAATTTTTTAAAATTCGCCCTCACCACCCATTACAGTTAACATTTCCTCAACACCTCTCTCCCCCCCCCCTTTTTTGAAAACCTTTCATCTATATTTTAAAATTAACCACCTTGCATCACCTCATGACATTGTTCAAACGGACTTTTCTCCCTTTTTTTCTCTTTAAATTCTTATAACTTCTTCCTATTTTCTCTTTTTAAAATACATATTGGTGGAAAAATAAAACTTCTGGTCAATTTAAATTAAAATACCTGCAATTCATGATCATTTCAAATAAATATACATTCCCAATTCATTCTTTATCTAACTTATCACACTTCCTTCCTTACTGCAACAAAATATTTTTAATTTGTGAACATTTAAAGCATAAAATTTCAAAAGCATTCTCTCCAAGAGATGAGCTGAAGCTTAGAAATAATAAATAAATGCTTTAGCCTATTTTGGAGCAAAATACTTTTATTCAATGATGTTTTCACCCTAAATACTACTACTATTTTTGTTTTGGGGTATGTGTACTGGGAACACCACTGCACGCAAAAAGAGGGGCTTTACTGTGTTAGTACTACTAACAACAGGGGAAGTATCTGCACAAAAGAATTACAACTGAATACGGTTACTTAAAGAAATATTTTAAATATTTTTATAAAGGATATTTCAGATTCATGCCCCTGAACTTGGGACGATGTGAGATGGCGTCGCAACTAACATATATATGGGCGATAGCAAGGGTATCATAACATAAGAGCAAAAAGAGTGGTGCAGATGGGTATGGGGTGCGTGTGTCCATCTCACCAATATGAAAGTCATGCGTATTGGTAGTGTCCAAATTCGTAAAGAAAGCCGAGAATCACCCTCCTGATGGCGACTCCGTATTGCAAAGAGACCGGCCTAGATGACCATGAAGGGGGGTTTTATATATTCCGCAGCTTGCGGCCAAGGTCGCCCAGACATGAGAAGGAAACGGTGACAGATTCACGTGTAAAATTCAAGCGCTGGGAGGTGTCGAAACAGTAATCTGGTGTCGAAAATTTGTTGACCCTATATAATATATAATAAGTTGATAATAGAAATAATTTTGGCTTCAGTAACACTTGAAACCGAAAGTAGGCAATGCCTTTTCACCTCTTCATTTGAGCAGAGCTGATGAACTTTCGGTCGGACAGATAAAACCAAAGGATTTCTTGTTGACCGGTCGTACAGGGCCAAGAGAGCGCCTCTATCAGACAAAATGAAGCTTGATTTAAGGTGGTATACTTTATTTTATCGCTTCGGTTTGTAGATGGATTGCTCTAGTTTATTCTTCCCACACCCTAATCAACGAATGCCTTTCTTTAGGAGCTGTAGAAGATGGACGTATAGGTCAATCAAGGTGTGGGAAATGGTGAGATCTGAATATAAATCAATGGTCGCAGTCGGGTATCCATCTTGGGTCGGAATCATTGTGTCGAAGTCATGTTGTCGGAGTCATGGTGTCGGAGTCTTTGTGTAGGAGTCTTTGTATAGGAGTCTTTGTGTAGGAGTCATTGGAATCTGGTTCGTCTAGTTGATTAAAATTCCAAGGTCCAAATATGGATTGTATTCTTCTCAAATTTCATCCTTTCAACATGAGGCTCGTGAGAAATTCTTCTCCTCCAATACGAAAGAACATTGTTAGGGAAATTGTATGAGGCAATTAAGTCTTTGATCGCTATATAAGGAGGGTCGAGATATATCATATATCTAAGATAATAGGAGTCAATCCAGCGTAAACCTCGGCCAAGATGCAAGAGTTGTGGAGGAAACTCTCCATTACTGACCAAGGCTAGAGGAAGTACGCGATCTGGATATTGGAGAAGTGAGAACTAGCACATGAGTTGTTCGTCACGTCGAGGGAGCAAGGGCATCATCTAGTAACCATTGCTCCAAGGTTCTTCCTTTCGCTGATGATCGAAAATGCACCTGTTGCAGCGTAAGAGCCCTCGTTCGTGAAATTAAGGTCAGGAGGTGAAGATACGATTGGAGAGGTCTGCACATATTTTCATTATTGTGGCACAGCCATTAAATCAAGTTTAGCCGCTGTACACAACATTATTCATAACAAAAGTAAAAAATATTGAAGCCCTATTACGGAAGGACATTTCCAACATCTTAGAGGTGAGCGTGCACGTGAAGAGGTTCTTTTGCTCGATCAGCGCAACTAGTTTTAATTATATTAAGTTGATATAAATGTTGGGATATGTATGTAGGAGCTCGCCGATTCAATCAGCACAAACCCAGAACCTAGAGCCGTTTTAAGCTTCTATTTATGGATCGTGAGTATGGAGCTATACTGATGCAATATATGGGGAACTAGTATTTGCCCTTTGTTCCGAAAAAAGCATAGCTTGCGTCTTTGAAGTAAAGTAATTGTTTGTAAATTATCCACGCGCCACGTACACTATAGGGTATAACCCATTTGTCAGACTGGCTAGCCTGAGCTTGACGCACGCAACTAGGCAGAGATGGAGTTTCTATACCTTATCCGTGACATGCAGTGCAAGATCATCCAACAGGTGAGCAAATGATTAAGTTTTGGGGATGGTGAATCGCTGGCTCTACGGTTTGCCACTCCGTTGAAATCTATTGCAAAAAGCAATATGCTCAATATACTGCCTAGCGGCATACCTACTTCCAAGACAAAATTGATCAGGAAAAGAGTGGTACCTATTTAGTGTTGGGTTTTATATAATTTGCGTGGGTAGAGCACAGGACATCTGAATAGATATAATGATCCTAAAATCGGGTTTGAAGGGAGAGGTGGAAGTTGTACCCTGAGGCCCCGGAATGAAGGTTTTGAAGAGAAGAGGTGGATCGCCTCTCATGTGGATTTAGTGTCAACTTTTTCTAAATCTAATAGAATAATGGCCAGGGTCAATTTATGAAAGCTGAGAGCCTCATTGTACATATTAGTTGATCTCAATACAAAGGATAGAGGGTCATCTAATTGTACGAATGCTTATAATAAAAATATGTTCTAAAATTGATGTGTCAGAAAAAAATCGTGTAGCTGTTCCAATGTAGGAACTTTTTGGGAGATAGGAAGCCACTATTCTCTCCATCAACTTGCATGTAGTTGCAAGTTAAGGAGATGGGGCGATGTTTGCTAGAAGTTGAGTCTTCCCAGTGTATTTCGGAATTGGGATTGATATTACTAACTGTCTAACCAAAACAGGGAGGGAAAGATTATCACTCCTACAAGATTAAGTTTATATATTAATTATATTTCTTCAACTTGAGGAATGAAACCACTCCAGGTGAGCGGTTGGGTAAATATGTCACTATAATCATCTTGGAATTGAATATATGTATTCAGTATGACCAGATATGCAATCATACTTTAACATGAAAGATTTAAGTGCAGCTTCCTGGATATATCTCGCTTCTCAGTAAATCTCAGCTTTGAGAGAGAGTATTACATGAGAGGGTCCTCTATTCACGTATGAATACCTTGAAAGCCGAAGTAAAGGGATGCCAAAGGAAAATCACAGCATACAAATTCCCTGGACTAGATTGAACATATTTCATGAAAGGTTGTGGGCTATCAAATAATGCCAAGGAGGTATGAGTTGTGGATCATGATGGCTGCATTTTGGTGTTTGTCTGAGAGATTTTACGCACTAACTATTTGTATATACAGAAGAAATAAAAGGTGTGGGAAAGCATTAAATGTGGAAACGTAATTACGGGAGTAATTGGTTATCTCGTCCGTACTTTGTGAGTATACTATTGAGCGGTTCTGAAGTCTTTAAGGAGTGCTCTTTTCCTCTCGTATTTATGTTCAAGATAAATATGCAATTTATTCAGTGTTCAAATTTCTGTGTTTTGTTATTTGATTTTTTTATGGTCTCTCAAACATTGTATTAGAAACTTGCATTATGTATAGGATTTTATAAACTTTAGTGAATTACCTTAGCATTAATTCGATCCGGTGATTGTATACAAGCTGACAGGTAAAAGTTTTTTATTAGTTTGCAAAAATATTTGATGGTGTCAGGCATGCTTGAATTTTGATGTTCTTCAAATTTTGTAAAAAAAAAATAAATAACTTCATTAATTAAACTAAATATTAACTATTTTCTTCATTTTACTTTTCGTGAAAAAAAAAACATTTTTAATATCTTGAAAACTAAAGGTTTTGTGAGTTTGGTTTTTGAGTGGAAGAAGCTAAAGTCCAAAACTTCCACCCCACCAGGTAAACTAATAATTCAAAAACTTTTTACTTATGAAAATACGATTTTCTCACGGAATATGAAAGGAAATTTAAATAGTTTACTCTTCAAAATATGTGTTTCTTTACATTTTAAAAGTAAACCCTATTTCATCGAAGATAGGTTCTTCCATAATAAAAGAATAAAGTGCATAAATTTTAATGTAGGAGAGTCCGTTGTGTCGAGTAATGAGGTATGACGAATAGGTTGTCTTTGTCGTCTCGCATTTCTCAGTGCGAGACGCGTGGTGAATTTCTCGGTTATCCCATATATTTCTATCGCTGTGGGCGATTAGCTTCTTGGGTCAATATGCTTAGCAGTTAGTGGATTTTGTTCTTTGAAGATAATTTTAGAGAGACCTGTTCATAGCCGGAGAACGGAAAAATTGGAGTGCTAGCAAGTGTTATGGGGACTAATCTGTTTAAGCTCATATAGTGTAGGGAAGTGATGAACGCAAAAATCCAGTCCTATCATACAAGTCCAGCATGGACTCTCGGTTTTTGCTGACCATGTATATTCTTAGGGCTGTAAGAATCGGTTATATGACGAGTATTCAAGGGATAAACCGTCACTTCTCTTTCCCAAGAAACGGTGACTTTGTTTCCCCACCTGAAACTGAAACACGATGTGGCCCGAAATCAGAGTAAAATGAAGATATCGCCACAAAAGTGACTCTCATATGCGTTAACAAGTTCAATATCACGCTGGATAGACATGAGTTAAACAACTCAAGAGAAGAAATATCTTTTAAGATATGCACATTGTTTCATTCCTCATTTGGGGGACGGATGCTCGAGTGTCACCCCCAACAATTGGGGATTTTATGGTGGGAACGGTTAAATCACATTTAGGACACTAACAATGAGCGTAAATATTCGAGAGGAATAACACTTCTAATATCACATGATTTAGATCCCAAGGTCTCCTTTTGTGTATGGAGTAGTTAATTGGCCAAATACAGTGAGTCACAGATTAAGGAGACTTGAGGGTGAATTTCGAGCGTGTCACGCGCAAGGCAAGATGTACTGCGAGTAGGAAAGGAATCTGGAGTGTGTGTGAGGCAGTTCGTGAATATGTTGTTTGCCTTACATTGCTAAAAGAATCGCTGTTCCCCCTGCATCGTTATCTCCAAGATTCAGGGAGAAAGAGCTCCTGAATGTAGTGTGGAAGGTGAGATAAAAGGAACACGGTTGAACTAGATTGTAGCACGCTTCCTGATAGACAATATAGACGTTCCGGTGAGATTCTGCCTGAATTAGTCCTAGGTACTAATTCTTCATAGTTAGGGGATATAAGCCATGCCAATTCTGCAAGAGGATAAGTTGGCATATTAAATGGCATAAATGTAGTTTTCAAGACCTCAAACTATAGGCGAACACTGTGATTAAAATGTCACACCGATGTACCAGGGGTTTGGCACAAAAAGACCAACTTCTTTTTCGAGAAAGATAAAAAGCTCCAGTGGTGTTGGTTGTACGATGGGTTTGGCGGATTTTTTCACCCTAGGGGTTTTTCGGTTTTATTTTTCCAACTTAAGAGCTTTTAGGCGAAAAGAAACCAGTAGGAATAGTAGGGTGTTTTTTTTTTATAATTCTTTCCCTTCTCCTTTTCAGCAATGTCTTCTGTGTCTGTATGGTCTATGATTAATTTAATTGCTTTGTTTCAATTTATGTAATTAAGTTATCTAATAAGTTTTGGTATTATATAACGATTTATCTGCAACAAAGTACCTCTTCGCGATCTCTCATGAAGTAACTAGATGTCGCGGAATGTGACTTAGAAGTTCTGTATATAATGTCATATAATTGGCTCCAGCAACTCTTGGGGTAAAGTGTAAAATTACATGTGATTACAATTAGCAATAATACAATTGAAGAAGAGAGGAGTAAGTGTTGATTGGAAAAAATCTTGTAAGCGCTTGTCATGATTTTCTGTATAATCTTATAGTCGATCAGTGTCGTTAGTATCTCAATCCTGTGTTGAAAGTATAGGATCTTTTATCTATGACTGGAGTGTTCTTGAAGCAAAGGGATTCCTCATTTTGCTAGATTCTATTCGTATTGGTTTGTGTGTTATAGGTCTTCAATTTTTCGCTAGGAGCTTTGCTAGATTACACATTATCGTGTTTATATCTGTGTCCTGACACATCAATCAAACTCAAAAGAAATTTGTTCTTACGAAACAATACCTAACATCTTAAAAAGTTTCGTAAATGCACAACTTCGTCAACTCGCAATATATAATGATATCTTCGTAATGCACCACTAGTATTTCAAAATTTTAATTCAGTTTTTGTTTTTTTTTTTATATATTGTCTCTATATATTTTTCCGTATACGTTCTTCATCATTTTTTTTAATTGTATTCTTTGATCAGACAATTCAAAACCTGCTTTTTTTTTTGGTTTTTTTGTTTTTTGTTGGGATAGTCGTTTGAGCTAGATTTCGACATCTGTTTGTTTCTTTGGGCGTAACCCTCTTAAGACCTTTCTGGTTTACTTTTTGTTTCTTCATCCTCATCAATCATCTCGCTTTCGAGCCTCATTTGAGACTGCTAGCTTAGGCCTTCTCTTGAGCGTTTTGGATCATCCTTTTCGGGTGCTTTTAGATTTTGTGTGGGCTGGGGCTTTTGTTTTCGGTCTTCTTTCTATTTATATAGTAGTTTTTTGGTTGGGTTTATCTAGCTTTTATTTTTTATATATATGAACTTTTCTATGTTATGAATTTTTGTATCATAATATATATACCAATTCTTTATATTTTTTTCTTATATTATTCTCTAAATAATATATATATATATATTATACTTACTATATATTCCTAATATGTCTTTATAATTTACTTATCTTAATCTAATCATTCTTTTATATTATAATATTCTACTTACTTATATTATATATAAGTCTTAATATTACTTTATCATCTTTGTTTATATATATACTCTTAAATATTCTCATATGCTTTCTTATTTCTTATCTTATTTCTTATTTTCTATATATTTATTACGATCTGCTCGTCTTATAATCGTTTCTCTCTATTCCTCTACATATTTACTCATACATATTTACTTATTCTGATTCTATTACACGTAGCTGCGCCTATGCGGTCAGTTACATAGCTGTAATGCATTCGGTCAGATTAACGGCGGTCGAGCCGCGCGGGTAGGCGCGCCGTGCGGTGACGAAGTCAGTATCCGCGCGTAAGTAACGTAGCGTGGCCTATCCGACAGTAATTGACACGCTGATCGATGAGATGAGTTAGTAAAAGTAACGAAGAGCTAGTAGTGAAGGTATCATGTATAAGTAGCGTTAAGTGCTTAGCTATTAGTAATGAGTGTGGAGGTGAGGACGGGAGGGCAGCAAGATGTGCTATGATAATGATTTTGCTTGTATAGTCTTTACCCGTCCTCTACTGTATTACTCTTATTTGGTGTCGGTACTCGTCTATCTCTTGCCGGTGTCAGTCTTGCTACTCTCTCCTCGTGCTATGGTCTATATTATCGGATCCTATCAGGATAATGTGAGTTTTGCTATATATATGATATATTTTTAGTGTATGATTTATGTTATTCAATTTATATAGATTTTCACTTTACATTTATTCACTTTATCTTCTTTAATTTAATATAGTCGAAAACGATTCTATTATTGAAGTCTATGAGTAGGTTTATATGTTCTAGATATATAATATCTTCTAATTTTAGAATTCTATGTAAAATTTTGATCTAGTCTTGTTCGTAACTACTTTTCACTAATTACCTATCTATGGGATCCTACTATATTCCTTATATTCATTCACTCTTTACTTTCTTTATAATTAGACTATTCTAAACATATTTTTCTTTACGTGTTTTTATTACTAATTATTAATTAATAATATATATATAATTATATAATATTATGAAACAATATTTAATTTTTATATGGATATGTTTATAAAAGAATTAATTACTCACTCATATATTCTTATTACATAATATAATTTATAGTTTCGAAACTTACCAAGAATAAAAAGGGATTTTAATTTAAAGATCATCTTAGTGTCCTTGATTATTATTTTAATGTAGGAAGAAATGGTTAACATATTTATAATTAATTATTATACGTCCAATTATAAGTTATATCCTTTATATCATATTACTGATTACCTACTACTAATCTATATACTTTAGCCTTAATATATTTATACTTCCTCTTATCTCTGTTTACAATCAAAATTAATAGAAATTATAAAATGAGCTTTTATATCAGTTAGTATACTTAAGGAGAATCTCACCTATAAGATCTCTATAAAATACGAAAAGGTAGTACATTAACATCTAAGGAAGTCATTGCTTATTTAGTATTTTAATAGATATTTATTCAGTTTTACTCACTCTCTGATTAGTTGACGAACTTATTCTTGAAGCAGAAGAATATATTGAGTATATTATAAAATCCTAAAGTATAGGCGTCCAATATTGGTTTGGGTGGGTGTTTTTCAAGTGGTTCTCGTGTTAATAGAGTAATGTGTATTATTACTTTTTGACATGGTTTATATTTATGAAATACTTGAAATTTAAGTTAGTTATCAGATGTTATAAAAACGGCAAATATAGCCGAGATAATAACCCTTTGTATTGCTCATTAACGTCATAGATCATCACTTTTGGATAATTCTATCTCTTAATGTTAGTATGACGTCCATTCGATTATTAATATGTAACATCACCGAATAATATGTATCGTCAAAATCAATAGTCTAGTTTGAGAATATGTGCATTGTTAATATGGCTAACTAACAATTATCCTCTTATTATATTCACTCGCTGTACCTTGTATTAAGTTTAGCTAGAGTCTCATCTCGTAGAATGCAGTTGTTACTAAAGTGCGTTTTGGTATACGCTATATGTGGTCATAATTATATACTCTCAACACATATATTGATTAAAATTAAATTATCGAGGTAAATTGACTACTTCATAGTAGTATTATATCATTGTCTCTTCTGAAATTTTTTCTCTAGAGCTTTGCCACAGCTTACTATATATATTCTTGGGATAGGAGTGAGTGTTCTGAGATATTCATAGATGACTCGAGTTTCACGCGTGTGATAGTCAATATTTCTGTATAGAGTAGGCCCTAAATGCTCAGGAGGCAGGACGGGGGGGTGGTTATTCTATTATCTCCTAATTAATTTATTTTTTTTACCATTTATTTATTCAAGGCAATCTAAATGTCATAGTTTAAAGGAAAGTATATTTAGTTTATTATTTTATTACATTTTCATCTGTTCATTTACCCTATGTGTTATTTAGAGGGTCTTTTTTTATTTTCGATTTACGAGTTTTTGGTCGCAGGATTTGCCCTTGATTGGTTCTTTTGGGGTCATATTATACTTATGGAATGTAGTTTTGGTATTTTATTAGTAAGGTTTACTTTTGGAGTTTGAGAGTAGTTTGGGGGTGTTTAGGTTATGGTTTTTATATATTATCTACCTAGCCAGTAGGTTATTAGCGGTGTGCGCTGGTAGGGCGGACATTGCTGAGGTGAGTGAGATTTTTTTTAAGTTTTAATGTGTTTTTTCTTTCTAAACAAATTGGTAATTAAGTATTGAAGTTTTTTAATACATTTACCCGGTAAAGTAAAAGAGTTTTGGATTAGTATATATATAGTATGTTGTTTTTTTTCATTCGTTTTTTGTTTTTATTGTTGTTTTTACTCATCTATTGCGTTGGACAGTGGGCTAGTTTGATTTTTTTTTCTGTATTTGAGATGAGACAGTTAATTTCAAGTATAATAAGGACGGATCTGCTGTTCTGGTAAGTGTAGTTGGGTGGGTTGCTAAATTATTATTGAGTCGGTTTTTTGAGTTTGTACGAGTATTGGGTTGTGCGCCTAAGGGTATGTGGTTTTTGCTTATTGTTCTTTTTTGTGTAACCCGGGTCGCTCCTTATTTATTGGCGCGGGGTTTGAGTTATTTTGGCTGTTCTCTGGGGAACAGTGGTGGATATGGCGAGGGAGTGTGCTTGGGTTGTTTATTTTTTGGTTGTTTTAGGTTTTTTAGCGTCGGTTGCTTTGTATGTATTTGAATGTAGTGTTGGGTTTCGGGTTGGTTCGGAGCTCCCACTTTCTTGCTAGCTCATCACTTGTGGTGTCTCTGCTTTGCGGTGCTGTTTTGTTTGAGTGATTTGATTCCTTTTTGGCTTGTGCTGTCGGTTTTTATTATATGTTTTATGGTTTTCGTCTGATTGTGACACGGTGGGGTTGTGGAGTAGGTTCCAGACTTTAGTGTGTCACCGTGTAGGTCATAGTGTTTTGGATAATAGGATGCCATAGTGTTGTAGTAGTTTATGGGAGTTTTTTGCAGGGGTTGTTGGTGATATTGTCGGGGTTGATTATTTTGCTTTGTTGGAGGTTGTATTGGTGATAAGGTTTTCTAGAAGTTTTGGGCGCGAGAGCTCAATTTCGAAGTTGTTTGTTAGTTCGGTGGTACTTGGTGTCTCGGATTTTTTGTGTTTGAGGTTAGTTAGTTTGTCCATTGTTATTTTGGGGTTGGCCTTGTGGTAGTGTAAATATCGTTGGAGAGGGTGATTATGCATGTTTCTCGCAGAGCGTGGTTTAAGAATGTGATAGCACCTACTTATTTGCGTGGTTTTTTGTTTGAGGTTGGTTGTTTCTTTTTAGCGTTTTTTGTTGTTTGTTGAGTTGTGTTGTCTTTGGTGGTTGTTTTTTGTTATTTGGCTATATAGAGAGATAAAGGGGAGGAGTGTTTGGTTTTTGTTGAGGGATTCCTGTTTTTTCTTTGTGGGGTTGTTTCTTTTTTGGTGGAATCCTATGTTTGTAGTCTTGTATCCTAGTTTGGTTTGCGCATATAATAGTAGTGTAGTTGCATTGGTTTGCCGGGTATTCTATATCATGGCTATTTAGCAGTGAGTTGTCTTAGTTTTTCTTGATTGAGTGTTATTACCTGCGGGTTAAGGAGGGCTTGGTTTTTTGCGGATTGAGGTCCTAGTTGCGGGGGATCTATTTCATTATGAGTGTCTTGCTGTGTATTGTGTGTTGGTAGTCTAGTTTGCCTTGTTTTTTATTTATGGGGGGTATTTTATTCATTTGGTTTTTTTTGTTTTTTTTTTATTGTTTGCTTTCATGTTGTATACGGTTGTTTTTTTTGTTTTACTTTGTCTTTGTTATGGTTATTTTCTGTGGTATTATGTTGATCGTGTATTTTTTGATAGGCAGTGTGTATTTGCTTGTTTTCGTTTTTGCGTCGTGTTCTTTGCGCGTTGTTCTATATGTTTTGTTTTTTTATATGCAGGTTCTTTACAAGGCATCCCATGCGGCAGGGTTTTGATGGAGTTGTGTGGCTTTGTTTTTATAATTTTTGTGGTGGAGTGGTTGTACTGTTGCTAGTTTTTATATTTGTTAGTCAATTTAATTATTTATTATACATATTAAGGGGCGTGAAGGTTTTTTCTTTTTTGGTTTTTTGTATTTCCTGTTTTTTTTATGTTTTTTTTTTTAGTTGGTGTTGTTTTTGGGTTTGAGTTTGGGGGTTGTTTTTTTGCGTTCGTGGAATTTCCTGTCTAGGGAGTTGCTGAGATGAGTTTGGTGGAGTATTGATCCATATCTTGCGACTTTTTGTTATTGTGGTGGTCATTCTGTTTACTATGTCTGATATTTTTGTTATTTAATTCGTTTTTTGTATCGTTTTGTATTGTGGTGGGGCTGTTTGTGTTTTTATTTATTGGGCTTTGGGCAGTGTGTTTTTAAGTTGTTTTTATGGTGGGGGGGGTGTCTATATATAGTGTTATTCAGGGTTATAGGATTATGGGTTAGGGTGAGGTTGTGTTTGAGTAGGGTAGAGGCTTGGAGCTGCTTAGTGGGAGGGGTTGTTAAAGGGTTCCTGATGGGATGGTGGGTGGAGGGTGGTGTAGGTGGTGGGCCCGAGTGATTGCGTTGGTTATGGCTGTGTTTCAGTTTAGTGTTTTATGTGGGTTGTGGGGTGGTGTTTGGAGGTTGTTTGGTGCTGCGGTTGTAGTGAGAGGTGTTAGTTGTGCTCAAAGCCGCGGGTACTGGTCTTATGTGCTTGGTAGATATAGGACCAATGGGTATTGGAGCGGGTGTTGAGCATGTAGCAGGTGAAGGCTAGAAGGAGAGTGTATACGAGGGGTGTTCTGGGTGAGGATGAGAGAGAGAGATTGAGAAGAGGAGGTATGATGCTATAGAGTTGGTGGTGGAGGGTGGAGAGGAGCTGAGAGGGAGTAAAAAAATAGCATGTAGTAGAGAGAGAGAGAGAGAGAGAGAGAATACAGAGGTGAGAGGAGATTGGCATGAAGGGCGGTAGGGAGATTTTTGATGGGGTCGGGTTTTGGGGGTAGAGAGAACACGTTGGGGAAGCAGAAGGATTTGAACAGAGTGGGAGTGGTCAGATTATAAAACGCTGCGCATTGTCGTGTGATTCGGGTCAGAGGATGGATAGACAGAGAGCATGCCAGGAGAGGGAGGGAACGTATCGCGCATATGGTGGAATGAGGGACGGATTTAGGATAGGAGTGGGTTGTTGAGCTAGTTAAGAGGAGAAGAAAAAAGTGTAAGTGTAGGAGACAATTTTGGGAGGAGAGGGGTATGTAAGTCGGTCTTGGGAGTTTTTGCACATTTGTTAGTGGAGTATGTACTTTTTATCTTTGGTGCGATGGTGCGGTTTTGCCCATATTTTTGTCGTGTTGCGCATCTGGGCTCGGTGTACCCCGTTGTTGAATTAATCGTGGGTGAGGATATAGGGGATTGAAGGGGGAGCGGAGGAAGGGGGTTGACATTTTGCGATGTTCATTAGACTGGCAGGTGTTAATATCGGTGGCATTGAATAGAGGAGATTTTTTGTAAGAAGTAAGCTTAACTCTGTGAGTATTATAATACTATTTTTAAAGTTGTTTTTTTTAGTTTATTTATTAGATTTAGTTATAAGTGTGCTGGTTTTTTTGCCGTTTTCAGTTGGTAATTTCGTGACTTGGTGTTGTTAGTTGTCGGAGATGTATTGGGAGGCTATTGTGGTTTGGTTGCTGGTTTATTATTTGGATAATGGATTCTTGAAGTTTGTACTAGTTTGCTTTTTGTGATTGTTTTTCTTATTTGTGTTGTTGTTTATTTATAGTTGGGTGTGGTGGGTGGTAATGCTGGTTCGTTTTGTTGCGTTTGTTTCTTTTAGGCCTTGAGGTTTTTGCTTGGTATTTTGATTATTTTAGTTTACGGGTGTTATTGGCGTATAGTGGATTGAGTTTGTTGTTAGTGTTCGTGTTTGGGGTGTATGTGTGTGAGTGGTGGCTTTTTTAGGTTAGGCCGTGGCGGCTTTATTTTTGAGAGGTGATTGGTTAGTAGTTTGGATTATGTGTATTGCTGCTTTGACTCATCCTTTATTTTTTCGGGTTGATTTCTGTTTGGGTGTTTTGCTTATTATCTTGTTGCCGTTCTTATTGACCGTTGCTGTTCGTGACGGGTCTCATCTGGCCGACTCTTTAGCTAGGTGTCGTGCAGTGAACAACGATGTGGACATTTGCCACTTTTTCGAGTGCATTTTGTGTGATACTAATTTGAATTTTGTATGACGTTGATGTGATGTCGATAATAGCGGAATTGGATTTAAGTTATATAAGGCACGGATGTTTTGTGTTCTCTTTATTACCGTTTTTGATCACTATAGAACTTGCCTTTTTGTGAATGTATATTTTGGGGGAGAGTTTGGTGAGTGGCGTTGTCTTTTCGGATATCGGATATACGGCAGGTTTAATTGGTGACGCCTAGGCTTTATAGTAGAGGAGAGGGGAGTTATTATTTTTTGATAATACTCTTTGGTTGTATACCCATTTAGGAGAATAAGACATGTTCCCATTATGCATTAATATTTTGGTCTTGAGAAGTTTTAGCCACTTTGTTTTTACTGCTCTCTTTTGCTTGTTGTTTCGATAAGCGGAGAAACTTTTCTATAAGACAAATGTTTCGTCTGCTGGCGGCTCTCTCGGTTCGAACGGCTATTTCCCTTTCAGGCCATATGCCTTACCCGGATCCTCTGAGTGGATCTACCGTGAGTCACGTCATGTGCTCTTCGTGGTTGCCCTAAAACTGAGATGCCTCGTTCGCCCTCTTGGCGAGTGTTTCTGCGTTTATGTGTGCTCAAATTGTTGTTTGGATGTGGTTTTATATGTTGCTTGGATTCTTTCCGATGGTTTGTGAACAGTCTCAAATAAATGACCGGTGCGCTCTTTACACATAATTTCTAAGGGGCCGAGGAGAACGCTCGAGAGCTTTTGTAAATACTTGGTTAGTTTGATATGTTCGATGATCTGTTTTTATTCTAGGGAGAGTTCGTGTGTTTTGTGTGTAGTGGTCGCGTGTTGTCTTCTGGAACGGGTGGAGGGAGTTTTCTGCTTCATTTGAGACATTCCACGTTCTTCTTTTTACATTGTAATGTGTTTATGCTCAGTTGGGTTATGTTTTTGAGATGCGTGTTAGCGATGTATGGCGATGCGTTTTTGGTGTAGTTAGAGGTTTGGTTTGGTGAATATTAGGTCTTTTACAGTTCCGTTGGGTATATATTATTTAGTGGTTTTGGTTTGTGGGAGCTCTCGAGTTTTAGGGTGGTGGTAGTTTGTTTCTGCTTGGGCGCTTTGGCATGGGGAGGTTTTTTGGGTTTTTGTTTTTTTTATCTTGGTAGTATCGGTATTTGGGGTTGTGTTGATGGGGAGGTTTTGGTTTAGTATGGGTTGTGATGGTTGTTTATTGTGTGTTTAGGTGATAGTTTAATGGGTGTGATATTGTAGATCGGGCGTAGTGTTACTGTATGTTGTTATGTGCCGTATGGACGTTATGTGTGGTAGTATTGGTATGTTATATTTGATTTTGTGGAGTATGTTGAGAGAGGGTGGATTAGATAGAGAGTAGCGAATAGTCTGGAGCCGTGACCTTGGTGAGTTTATGGATGGGGGCAGAGGTTGTGGCTGATAGGTGAGTTTTTCAGTTTCTGAGGTATTGGTGATGTGAATGAGAATTTTGGGTACTGTTTTTAAGGTAGATTAGAGTCCAGGGCGGTGTTTATTTCATTGTAGGATTAAGATTTAAAATTAGTTTATGTTAGATATAGTTAGTTTTTAGGAGTGGATAAGATGTTAGCATCTTCTTGTATATGGTAATTTTGTCGATAGAGGGATGTGTATAGTGGCCACGCAAGTGTCTCACGTGCAATTGTTGAGTGTCGGATTGAGAGGCCTACTTTAGGCGAGCGGGCTTCAGCACAACTCTCGAGATATACGTTGTATAGGTTCGCGTCTAGCGTGGTGTTCTCTCTGCGCACGTTATATTTTGCAGAGTTGATCGTCTAAACCTTCCGGCATGAGCCGACGTAAGTCCGCACGTTGCCGTGTCCGACGGTTCTCTCGTGGCTAAAATTGCAATGTGGCTGAGGGATGCGTTATTTCGATATGTGCATGCCGAAGAAGGATTTGAGATTGTTATTTATTTTCATTCATTGACTGATAGTAGATAGTCTTGATTTAAGGTTCCATCTTGACAAAAATTTAGGTGAAGTAGTGACTTGGGTTTGAGTTTATTGAAAGAGATTGAATTATATAATATTTTTTACTAAAATCTCAAGAGAGGTCTCCACTTGCGCTTCCTTCATGAGTGTCGTCCCTTCTTGAGAATAGGGACAAGACGGTTCCATTAGTTGTAACTCTTTGCTAGAAAGATTACGGTGCTTACAAATATTATAACACGCTTGGCAGTAAGCGGTGTATTCTTCTGGTGTTGGGGGGGTTGTGATGTGTTCCCTCGTCAATAATAGATTCCGCCGACCGATATATTTTGAGCTAATTAGGTGCGATTGTCTAAGTATTCAGCAGATATTCAGTGGTAGAGGTGTTTGTATTTTATATTTGGGTGGGGGTTAAGGTGGAACATGATGCGGGAGACAAAGACTTCATCGGTGGCCTATGTCTGGGAAGAGGTGATACAGATATATTGTTTCGCTCAGTGGTAGGAGTGCGGTTTGTGCTTTAGTTTCTTGCAGCAGTGCCATGGCTTGAATGTTAATTCGTTACTCTCTAAGAGTCATGTGTGACTTTCTCTCTCTCTCTCCTTTGTGCGTGAGATACATTTTTTTTGTGATCGCATGCTCGTTCCGGTTCTGTGTTCGCAGCCTCGCAATGATGCGTCTTCACTTTTTTTCGTGTTGTTTCGAAGGTTTCTTTATGATAGCTTTTTATAACGGTGATATGGTGGCAACTCAGTGTGTTAAGAGGGAGGTGGTTTCGTTGACGTTCGCCTTGGTTTGCGAGTGCGTGAACTGCGTAGAGTCGGGGGCTTTATCGGTGTTGTCATCGGGGTGTTGCATTGCTCGTGTGATTGGTGTTTGTGGCCGGTTGTTACTTTATAATGAGTTACGGTATTGGATGTATGTGTGTTTACTTTAGACCATTATTGATTGTGGCAGTGATGTTTTTGGGTGCTGGTGAGTCCGGGGGGAAGGCGGGGGTTGATGTGGAGCGTTTATAAAGAATATAAGAGTGAAGAATACTTGTGGGAGGTTATTGAGTGTGTTTTGGTTGACGTGCATGATTTCTTTGTAGTCTCAGATGTTCTCTTATTTGTTAGTTGTTTGTTGGGTGGTGAGCGGGTGTTGTGATCTTATCTTGGGAGTTTAGGTGGGCTTGGGTTGTGGGATATATGGGTGGGGTTGAGCTGTCGTGTTTGTTGCTTTTGATAGGTTTTGTGGATGTTCTTACTAGTGTGGTTTTGAGTTATTCTTGTAGTATATAGTTTTGTTTCAGTGAGCGTCGGTGTGATTGTATCTTTTTAGGTAGTTACTGTTTTTTTTGTAGTGTTTATGTGGAGAGGTTGATTTATTTGTTTTTAGGTTATGTATATGTATTCAGGCGTTTGATATGGGTTTTTTTTAGTTTTGTTTTTTTAGTTATCGGTTTTTGTTTAGACGGTTTCACGATTTAGTTGTGTAATAATGACCGGGCGTTTTCATATGTTATTTTTATGTAACTTACTTTATGAAACTTACTTTTACTTTTTATTTCTGAGTTGAATGGGAGATTGTGTGTAGTTTATTTTTTGTTATGTTATGGATTTTGGAGGAAATATTGGGTGGGGTTGTTTAGTAAAAGGAGGAGTGGGGATAAGGTAGTTGATATATGGAGGAGGTATAAGATGAGCGTTTAGTTGAATAAGTTAGTGAGAGTATGGGAGGGTGTTTGGATTTGAGATGAGTGTGTACGAGGTTAGTGTATGGTAGAGTGGATATGTATAGGTAGGAGAGATGATTGAGCATGAGGAGTGATATGGGCAGCTTTGGAGTTTGGTGAGAGGTAGGGAGTGATCGTAGTGTTATATATGTTACGTTGGGGAGAGTGTGTGGATCTAGATTGTGTTGTGGTTCTGTGCCTTTTAAGGGTTGGGTTGCATGAGGAGTTTTTCAGTGAGATACGGGGCGCCTAGTTTGGATATGTGGCGTGGCGCCAGAGGGTGTTTTGTTGCAGTGCTTTTGTTGGTAGGATCTGTGGGGTGGGGTGGTTCATTTCTGTCGGTTCTGAGAGGGGTTTCATGTTGGTTGCGTGATGGTTTTTGGTTTGTGTTTTTTTTGGTATTTGTAGTAATTTTGTGAGGTGGGGGTAGGGGGGGGGGGTGGGTGGTCGGTTTGTTGTGTGGTATGTGTGTGGTTGCAGGTCGGTTTTTTGTTATGGTGGGGGGTTGATTTTTTTCTGTGGAGTTTAGTGGTTTAGTTTTTGGTGGGTCAATTGTGGGGGTTTTGGCTTGTGGTGTTTCTTTATGGTTGTGTTTTTTTTTTTTTTAGTTTTGGGTTTTTTGTTTTGTGTGTGCTTGTGTTTTTTTTTGTTTGTTTATGAGTTTGTTTTGATTGTTATCTCGTGTCACTTGTTTTTTGTTTTTTGATGTCTGTTTCTGGTGTATGTGGCTGTGTGTGTTTTTTTCGCTTTACATATCGCTATTTTTTTCTCCCTTTTTTTGTTTTTTATTTGTAGCTCCTTTGTTAGTATATGTTTGTGTTGTTCATTTTTTTTTCTATTTCTCTTATATATTTTGGCGCGCTAATTTCTGAGGGTTGGTGGGTTTAGTTAGTTTTTGTCCTCATTTCATGAGTGTTGGGTTGTGTGTTGAGGGGTTTTAACGTTCGGTTTTTGGGAGTGGGTTTTGTGGGTGTGTGGTTGGTTTTTTTTTTTTTTTTTGGTTTTTTGGTTTTCTTTTTTTTTTTTGTTTTTAATTGTTTGTGTTTTTTTTTTTTGTTTTAATTTTGTTTTTGCTTTTTTGGATAGTGGTTAGTGGGTTTAGTGTTTTGTTGTTATGCTGGTGTTTGGCAGTTTTGATTGTGGTTTTGTTTACTCTTGTGTTTCTGAACTCTTGCTGTTTTCTTGGTGTTCTTGGATCAGGTGGTGATATTTGCGGTTTAGTGTGGGTTTTTTGCATTTTAGTTTTGTGGTGTTTATCATCTTTTTTTTTTTGTGGGTCTTTTTTTTGTGGATTTATTTTTTTTGGGCTTGTGACTGATGCCTTTTGTGTGGTTTTTTTTTGGTTTTTTTTTATCATGTTGCGCCGTGACCAGAGGACATGCTCCAGCTTTATCTCCTTTATCGGTTTTTCGGGGTTAGTTTGCGGGACGTTATAGTCTACGTTGGTTTAGTGCTTTCTGTCTTGAGACGTGAACAAGGGTTGGGCATCTCGTTTTCTTTTCGCTCCTGCGACCCATCTCATATGGTCGAGAGTGTTTCCTTTGTATTCGGGGATGGAATTGTAGTTGGATATTTCTCTAGATTTAGCGTGGTGTGAGATGATAGTAATTTTTTAACTGGTGTGATTTTGGCTGCCGGTTGGATGAGTTTTATTGTTCTTTCGTCGGTTGAGAGTTCATTTTTATTTGATCAGAGGTATGTTTTTTTTTTATATAGAATTCTTTCATTTTGTAGTGTGTGTCCGAGTTTGGCGAGTTGGTGGTCTTCGAGTAGGTTTCGTAGAGCTGTACATGTTATTACGTATTGTGCTTTAGAATTTCTTGTTTATTCTGGTGTCCATGACAATGAGTTTTCTATTTACAAGGTTGTACTGTTTTGCATGGACTTCTTGTTTTTTCTTTATATTGGAGATTTGTTTTTTATGGTTTTATATTTGTGTTGTTTTGTTTTTTTTTTTTGGGTGGTTGTTGTTTAGTTGTGGGTGGTTTTTATATTAACTTGAATTTTCTGTTGTTCTGTTTTGACACAAGGTTTGAGTTTTTTTTGTTTTTTTTGGGTTTTTTTTTTGTGTTTGTTTTTGGGTTTTTGTATAGCGGTTTGTAGTGCTTTTTATTTTAGATTGATACATAATGTATGTTTTTTTGTTTTGGTTTATTTTCTTTTTTTTTGTTGTGAGTGGCTTGGTTGGTTTCTGTGAGTGTTTGTGGTAATCTCTCTGTGGTGTGTCTAGCCGGTTAGGTAGGTCGCGGAGGTATGAGGTTTGTAGGTTAGTTTTTTTATGGTATATTAGTCTACCTTTGGTTATTTTCTGTTTGCGAGTATCATGGTTGTGCTACTCGTCTCGATATCCGTATTACTCGTCAAGGATATGGTAGGAGGTTTGGCGCGATGGTAGTTCAGACATATATACTGAGGGGGCATTTCGCTGCTTTGTCGTTGAGGTGTTGTGTTAGTGTTGTGAGTTGATTGTTTCTTATTATAGGTTATTACCTCTGTGAAGGAACCTGAGGTTTTGGTGGAGTTTGGTGTTTTTTTAATACTTTCTATCTTTAATTATTTTTGGTGTTCTAAATTACGTGGTATAAAAGTTTGGTTTTATGGGGTTAACACTGGTATATTATGTGTATATGTAGGTGAGTGATATACAGCGTTTTTTATTCATTACGTTCTGGCTTATAAATATTGGTTATTTTAGCGTTGGGAATTTATGACAGATAAACCACACCTTTTGGTATGTTGAGGTTCTGTTTTATTGAAGAGCTAACAAGTATGGAGCTATGTTGTGATGATTTGTAGATTTGGTTATTTTGTTGATTGTTCATGTTTACATTTTGTTGAATTTTTGTTTATTTGAAAATTGCGTTTTAATTCAGTAAAGCTATTTGAGATATAACTCTCTTTTCCCTGGGTGATAAGGGAATGCTTTGATACGATTTTTCCTGAGTTAGATTATAGAAGGTTGGAGGAGTAGTATCAAATGGGAAGTAGAGCGGATAACATTGTATGTATGGTCCTGCGAGCTACATGGGACATTGCTCGTCGCCCACGAAAGATACCGCACTTGCTCTCCGAGTTGAAGAGGATAGGAGGAACTGAGCATATAGAGTGTCAAACCGTAAAAAAGGAAGGGCTGAGGCCGTGGATGCTTACGCAAATTGTGATACTCTTTGTATCAAATACCGCAAACTGGAGATGGTCAAATTATGTCCCCAACACAAGGAAATTTTCAATTCCAGGTGTCCTGCAGTAATTGGTGAAACATCGCAGTATTTAACGCGAAAGAGTGACGACAGATGTCTTTCGAGGTGATTTCAATCTGAGTAGACCCAGTAAACTCCGAACCTGCAAGGAGCGAACTAGCGGAATAGGGCCTAAAGAAGGCGGAAGTCGCCGCACCCTCTGAGTGATAATTAATAGTGGGTTAAAGTCCAGCTTTTATCAAAGGGATAACTTGTATGATTAGTATAACAGTCATAATATTATAAATACTACATATAGTTCCAAAGGATCAGAGTATTTTCTTTTAATACCGAATCTTCCACGTCTTTGTTTTGATGATCATAGGAAACCCTCATCTCGTATATTGATCGTCACCTTTGAGTGTGAGTGTGAGTGTGTATGAAGGAAACCTGAACTTGTGTAAGCTGTATCGCCGTGAGGCCACACGATAGAGAGCAAAGAAAGGAAGATGGGACAACTTCTCCTTTGCTCGGTGTGTGGCCTCACGGCGATACAGCTTACACAGTTCCAGGATTTCCTTCTGCAAAATGAGGAGTGGACAGAAGCAGCTGGATGTGGCCTCTTGCAATTTGGGCAACAAGGAGGATTATCGCAGTTGGTGTGGAGAGAACTTTCACATCGTAAACAGATGGTCTGAGAGGATCTATAATACTTCTAGGGGTGTCCAAATTTGTGTCAGTTAAAACACCTCCACAAGAAGTTCGAACTTTGTGGATTGTAAAACAAAGTTTTTCATTTGTTGGAGGAAAAGGCACAGATAACGTAAGTAAAAGACAAGAGTTAGGCACAGAGGGGTGGTTCTTATGAGGAGGGAACCTGTGGACATTGGTGACTGGCAAATCTTTTTTGGAAATGGGCCAAAATATCGTCTGTAGCGTCCGAACGAAACTCCGGAGCGTATATCGTACCTTTGGAGGTGTTACGGACTTGTCCGGTTTGTAGCTAATCGGAACCTCCCCCAGAAACGATAGAGAAGCTAAAATTTGACTTTTCACCGAGTACATGATGGCACCGCAGTCGATGTATGTGACGTGACGGAATGCAGAAAAAAATAAAGGGGATAAGAGCTTAGAACGGGGACTCCCGAAGGGGGTTTCGAAAGCACGATCACGGTAGCGCTTTTCTTATGCGGATTTCTAGTTGGGAGACACAGCTGGCGCGGGGGTTCCTGGGATGGCTGGTGTGATAATCGAATCATCGTAATATCCGCCTGCTTGGTTGATACGGGTGTCTCCAGAAACAAAACGTTGCATGGGACTAATAAGTTTGAGTGAGCGCGCTAGTCCTCATCCAACCATTTCCATCACAAAGTGGCGTCGAAGCACCCATTTTGTAACTCTTGGAACTTGAATGTAGCCATGAAGAGGTCTGGTTGGGATTCCGATGATTTTTTCTGTTATTTTGTTTTTTTTGTTAATTCATAAAAATATAAAAAACAGACATCTCATCCTCAAATAAGAACGACCCAAATACAATAACACCAATGATGAATATAAATAATAATATATATCCAGGGAGCGAACAGCGGAACCAGCATCATCCACACGCGGTGCCGATGGCGAGGTGATCGTGGCGGCGTGGCCTGCTGTGGGTGTGGCTTCGGAAAGTCCCCCAGAACAAATTCACGCGGTCCAATCCCCAGTTGATAAAAATAACCAGCAGTACAACCACACGAATAATACGCGATAAGACCAAGATTTTAACACCAAAGTGTGAGACAGCCTTCTCAGTGGTTAGTCAAGGTTTGGATCCCCAGCAATAGGGGGTCCGGAGAGAAGCGAGATGAAAAAACGGTTTTTGACCTGTACCGTCATCTACACTAGGGGGAAGGAGGGCAAGATGGGCCCAAGATACGCACAGAGACAGCAGCTCGATAGCTACCAGGATTTAGGAAGATACTGGGGCGACTCCCGTAGGAGAGAACAGGAATACGTAAGGTAGTATGTACAGAAATAGTAGTTTAATGGATACAAACTGTGGAAGGGAAGGGTAATAAGAGAGGGATACTTAAAATACAAACACAATGACAGCAATAAAAAATCAAATAAAAATATAATCCCAAACAATAAAATGTCAATAATAAATAATTATAATAAAAAAACGAGATATGTACATAGGGTGATATTAAACTGAAAAAAAGCAGGAGTAGTTGAGAAAACCAAACATAGGTCACTGGAAGCGAGGTAGATGTCTATGTTCCGTCATGAAGTCTGAAGATCCATTAGTTCGGAATATATTATGTCATATCTGTAACTATTGTCCATATACAGTACTCAAACAGTCAGTGAGTGTTTTATACGTTAAGGGGATATGATAATATAATAATATGTTAACGGGGTGGATAGAAATTAATTATAATAATTAAATAATAATTAATAATAAATTAAATAATAATTATTTAATATATATATAATTAATAATTACAAATTAATATTATAATAATATTTAAATAATATTAAGATATCTCAATATACAGTATTCATTACTAATGTACTAAATAATATTAAAATAATATTAATAAATAAATAATATTCTATACACTATAATATACAATGGCTACTATATTTTTAACATTTGAATATTTTCGATAACTATATATCATGACAATAATTATAATATCTTTAGCATCTGAAATTAAATAATGATAGCAGTAACTAAAATGGTATATTAGCCTTATTATTATATATACTTATGGTATAGCGACTATAGAGCCATTATTCAAATATAATACATTGTAGCCCTTCGGAATTGTTGTAAAAAGGAATTTTCATATTTAATATATAGCTACTACACGTTTATATAGAAGATTTAAATAACAATTTGAAAAAAAAGGAAGCCCAGTACTAAACCCACTAATAATAATATATTTAAATAATTTATATATATTTGAATATTTTATACAATTTTAAATTAAAATAATATTAAATTATAAGCTATATAATAATATATAATCATAAAATAATAATTAATATAATCTGATTTTAATTCACATTATTTCCCTATTATATATATTAATATATTCACAATTCATTTTCTCAAACTAAACTTTTGCTGTATCTAACGACCTGATTCCACATTTTACAATTTATGCTATTATTTCGACTTTCTTTACCTCAGTTTAACTAATTTCTAAATTCAACAACTCTGTGAAAGTTTCCAAGTTTTTTTTTATTTTTTTTATTTATTTAAAGTAATATATTTCTATTTTAAATAATACCATATCAATCAATTCTACACAATATCCAAAGTTCAATACAGAATCCAAAACCTAATTACTACAAGTTTTCATATATGAAATTATTGTACTACTCATTACGAACTTTAGATTAAGTATATCTTCATTTATTTGCTTCTTTCTATGTTGTGCTCAGTATACTTTTCATAGAAATGTCTATTAATTTGATCATTTTAACCGTATCATCTAATAATTTTAGCAAGTCTTTGCACATATTATCCTATATTGCTATATATTAAATAAGGATAAAAAGATCACTCCCCTATGTATCTTGTGAGTGCACTATTCTGTGTCAACTTGACAATAAAATGTTATCATCGTGAACTTTTTATCCTTTTTCTACAATTTAGATCACTTTATATAAGAGTATAACGCTCTCTCTGGAGTAACATAAAATAGAATAAACTGTATCATACAGTACCTGAATAAGGTGACACGCTTTATTAATGTTACTACAATTAGTGCGCCGTCAACTGAATTAGGTAATTTTACTATCTAAAATTATTATATCAAAGTATAGGCACGGCGATGGGAGATCGATAAACACTAAAATCGAGATACATTTGAGAGAAGAGCAACTACATGGAGAATAATAATATTTATGCTTGATGAAATTAAATACTTTTTTGCGCGTTAGCATATGCAGGAAGTGCTGTCAGGATCCATAATAAGTCTAATTGACAAATAGATGCACCCTCTAAATATTGCTCTATCTATAACAAGTATTAAGCAATCTTTGAGTTCCATAAGTGTAAAATATAAAAGGTTTTAAGCATGGAAGTTCTCTTTATAATAAATAAATATTCCCGAGAATGAAGGAATTAGCCAGTATGTTATATGATTATATACTAAATAATTCTAAGAGGTTCCCACTCTATTAGAGTGCTATATATTATATCTATGGTATATATACTTAATACATTAAAACAAATTTATAATGTTTACAGAACATATTTCTATGGTAGTTAGAGTATATATAAGAGAATATTATAAATAAGAAATGAAAAACAAATATATGATATTTAGAAAAAAGATACACATAAATATACCTCACAGCTTCTACAATTAATTACTACTAAAGTTACTACTTAAAAACCCTTTATCACGAAAGTAATACATCAAATAAGTGACTGAACATTCATTAATAAGCATAAAATTTGTGAAATTATGATCATAAAGTACGTTTTACTGAAATATCATACGTCTCAGAGTGACAACTGAGTAACATAATACTCCATCTTCTATAAGTAAAGTAGTCTATTATAGCTATCGTTGACTGTTTCAAGAGTCAATTGTTCCTGGAGAGATTACACCACTTCAGTTTTACGTTTTTGACTAGAGAACTATCGCTAGAATTTTAAAGTATGTATCATAGAATTCAGACTGAGGGCATCTACAAGGTCTATCATAAAGTTTGATGTGTGAAAACCTAACAAGTCTGGCCCCTGAGAACAATGTTAGCTTCTATTAAACCGAATGCTTTATGGGGATACCACTCTATCGAGAACTATGGTTTTTAAGTGGCAACAAAGCTTCAAAGAGGGCCGAGAAAATGTTGAATCTCGTCAACCAAACGAATGAACTTCGGAATAAGAGAGATTGTTTGTTCAGGTTGTGAAGAAATGAGAGAGTAGAAGTAGTCCGCCGGTTTGACATTTCAGTGGCATCCTGAGATGTATGTGAATAATAAAATAAAAGTTGAAAATACATAAAAATTTGACTGTACACACGAGAGCCCAATCTGCTTTTAATCCCCTTTGAGAAAATTTTTTGGTCACCAAAACTAAATGCATGCAAACAACTTCTGTCTTGTGGATGTAGCAAAGCGAACCAGAGTGGTAAAATAAGGTATATGATCAATGATTACTTGAAAGACTCGAAATAGGAGCAATTTTTTGGATAAAGTTTAACAGGTGATGAACATGGGTTTTTGAGTATATACGATCCATTGAACAACACAAAACGGCAAAAGTGCGGAATGCACACAAAAAAATTCTACCGTTTACAGAAGAAGCACGTATAAGCAAGTCCAAGGTGAAAACAGATTGATTATTGGTTTTTTTTCGACAGCCGTGGATTGTGCACAAGGAATTTTGTACCTTCAGGACAGACCATTGACAGTTAATCACCTCTTTTACAAAGATGTCTTGGAGAGACCTCGAAAGCGAGTTCAGCGAATCAGAACAGACATTGATGACGATTGGGTGCTGCACCACAATAACGCGACTTCTCACACTGCTCTCTCAATAACTGAGCTCTCATTTAGAATTTTCTGGCGAGAAAAACATTCAAGTGCTTCCGCATCCTCCATACAACCCAGATTTTATGCTGCGGTGGATTTCTACCCTCTTCCCTACAGTTGACAAATGAAAGTTAAGGGTCATCCATTGTGGACAATGGATACAACTTTAACAGCTATTGTAACAAGTGAAACTAAAACACTACTCAGGAAAATGACTTCACGGTACTGCCTATAAACACAACATACCAAGTGATCACATTAGAGAGAAATCGTTAGGAATATACCGCTGTTGTAAAACTCTCCCAGAGGGTCATACATTGAAAGAGGTCACGTCGTTATTTCAGGTAAGGTCAATACATAATTAACATACGACATTCAGTCACTTCTTGTTGGGAACATAGCAAATATATATACTTGATATATATATATTATATATATATATATATAATAATATAAAACTATATATATATATAAATATATATTATATATAATCATTTATATTATATAAATCATAATATAAATTAGATATCAATATAATAAATATATATATATAATATATTAATATTTATATATATATTATAATATAAATCTATATATTATTATCATATATATTATATATATATATATATATATATTATATATATATATATAACTAGCCTTCTTCTGTTTAGCTGTGATGTATCACATATAATATATATATTAAGTTATATATCATAGGTGTATACTCTAACCGACTTAGTGAGAGATATAATCAGAGTTGTTACATTAAATATTAATATTATTATGTTTATATTATAAATAATGTAAGTAATAAATATTATAAATATAATAAACTTTTAATATACAATTGTTGATAAAAATATATATAATCAATAAAGAGGTTTTATTTATATAGTAATAGTTAGGTTAAGTGTAATATCAAAAAATGTTTATGATCATTTACACCTACTTAAATGTGAGTAGAGTATATAAATATAATATATATACTAATTATTGTGATAAAATATATAATATTAAATAGAGCTCAGCCTAATAGATACCTATTATAGTATAGTAATTGACATTAATATAACTTTACACTATTATACTAAATACATCAGCGAAAATTATGTTACATAAATTGAGAGCTAAAGCTGTTGGTAATAAGAGAATCATATTAATTATGATGTATGAATTTTTTAAAAAACATACTAATAATATGCCAATTATATGCTAAATATATGCTAATGCCTAGCTTTTTATAATTTAAATTAAATTTACGATTTAAAATATTAATTTTGAATACAGATAATGTTAATAACTGATATTACAGAAGCAAGTGAGAATGTATATAATAATTTATGTGTGAGTTATAATAAACTATTTTGTAGAGAATAAGGCTTTTATTCATACTTCGGTTCATTTCATCATAATTATACTTATCTTTTACTTTCCTGTATTTATAGATATAGTTAGAGGACATCATAATATTTGTGAGTTTATTAATAAATAAATAAATATATTTTGCATAAATATTTTAAGATAAGCAAATTATTCACAGGTGAGTAAATGTGATTTTAAAATAGCAGCATTAATCTTTCTATATTTGTAATAAATGTAGTATTCTCAATGCTACTATTTTACACCACAGAAACTTTGAGGGGTCCACAAGGATTTTTTATATTATATATGTTGTTCGGTGACTATATGATGACACAACTCTACATTTAATAGCGTGGGTGACTAGTTGGTAACGTTCTTTGCCTCTTCCTATGTGTAGAATATTTGAGAGAGAAAAATATGTTTTGGGGAGGTGTATCAACAGAGACGCAGAGAGTCTTTATGTCTGGAGGTTGCGAAAAGTTCTCGTGTATAGAAATGAAGTAATCCTGGGAAAGGATGTGTAGAGCTTATCCAACACTCTCGCATCTTGTGCATTTTACAGTTGGGTGAGAGTGTAATGTGTAGACAGAGAAAAATTCTGTATACCTTACTCCAAAACTATAGACTAATCTTGGATGGATCAGATTATGCTAGAGAAATTATGCGGTGATACACTTTTTCCTTATAAACTAATAGTAAGAGCGGAAGTTTTGCATATGGCTATCAAACTCTGAGAGATTTCGCACACAAATCATCAAGAAAACTAAATGTAAATGCTTTCTTGTTTCAGTATGCTCGGTCACTCCTTCACCATATATTTGAATTCTTGACCATACTTCGAGGGCATTCTCATTTCACTCTAACTTATAAGAGAGAAGAGGAGCCAATATTAAGATTTTGTTAGTAAAACTTAGCGTGGAGCACAGCTTCCTTTATACAAATATGAGAAAAATTTCTCTACTAAATTTTTGTGCGAACAAATGTGAGTTTCATAATCACAAATCATTCCACATTTCATCAGCTAGGTGATGTAAAACAAATTGACTAGTTCAGACTTAGGATAGGGAAGACGTGCGAATTAGTCTAGCAATATACTGTGTGGAGATTTTGTAGAGAGAGAAATACTATAGTTACGTTAACCTGCTGGATAATAAAAACTCGCATGAGTTATTACTCATGCATATATAATGACAAGGAATTATTAAGTACAATTTTCACTCATAAGTATGGTTTCTAAAGTGTGTGCCTTGAATCATGGCGCATTACTATACATGCTTCCCGAAAAGCTTCTAACAAAATTGCTTATGAAACTTCTTCTAAAATAAGTTTAGGGTACCATGCACATTACCGGTAATCTCCGAACGCTACTATTTGAGCTACCTTATTTCCCAATATTGTAGCCAGTTTGGTCCATTTTTCTTGTTCCTGGTTGGTACAGACAATGATCTCTCTGTATATTCTCATAATAAATTAAATTTTAGTTTACCACCTTATTATTGTGGTAACTAAAATTATCGGAGAATTTGGACCATGTCGTTTTTTAGCATTACACTTGTGATTCATGAAGGAGATATATTATATAAAAATTTGAAGCTCATTTTCATTTATACAGTTCCAAGCATAATAGTGACAAAGATTTTTCTTTAACTTATGTAAATTTATCTTTGACTGAGACTGCTGTAACTATAATCACTCTTTACTCCTAAAAACCGGTGTAATCTTCTTCATCTATCGCTGTGTGCTTGTACGAAACGACTATATCCTTAAGAGGTAGGTTTGACCTGGCCAATCAGAGAGACGTTCTAATCAGCTACCATATTATGGTGGTTCACTTTCGAGTATTGCTCCTCTTTAAAAGATCACATTGCCTACTTCTTCTGTAGTGTGGAGGAGAACTGTGAATCATTATTTAATAAAAATATATAGATTTTTTATTAAAGATCAAAAGGAACAACAATATGAAAATGCAATTTGGGGTTACAGAGAGGGTGGATTACAATTATAGTTCTTATTTGGGTTTTGGAGCGTTTGATACGAAGATGGTAAAGTTACTGGGCGGCGCGTGGAGTTCTCAACTATCTGATGTAGAAGCTATATAATGAGGTTAGGAGTGTGATTAGACTTAAACATTATTAAATGTTTCCTCAGTATCCGTGAGAGAAATATATATCTGATAAAGAGCGCTTAAATGTGCTGCTTCGTGCTTTTTTATAAGTTGGTTGAGAGACAAATTTTCATTTTTATGAAATTATTTGGAGCAAACAAATATACTCACAAAACATTTTGATAAGTATGGAGAATAGTGAAAATAAAAAGATTATCTGATCACAGAGGACAAAAATCTATTGTTGTTTTCCAGGATCAAAGAGATTTAAAGAGCGCTTCTCACTTGTTTTGTCCGAACTTTTGAATAGTTGTTGAATTTATCTAGTGTACTCCACGCTAAATAGTCTAAAATCATTGAACGCCATATTATCAGTAATGACATTATTTTTTTAAAATGGCATCGAACAAACAATAGTAAGGGCATCATTCTTATTTTGAAGTAATGATTGAAAAAAAATCACTGATTAGAATAGGTCGCATTTGTCTAATGCTGGGTTTATGGGGCATTACAAGAGTAAGCCGAAAGGTGTGATCATTTTTGCTGAGATGATAATCATACAACTATTCATAATAAAGCAAAAGCGATTAGCAGAGTTATACCAACGCCACATTCATCTGTGAGCATAATACAACTAATATGTAGGTACTCCCAGGTCACAGTATCTACATTACTCGCGAAGCCTCGCACAGGACTCTCGTAACTCTTTAACTTTAATGGTGAACATTTTATTGCAAAAATCACTCATATATATAAGCTTTTTTTGTTGAGAAAGATTAGCGGTATAATTTTTACTTTATGTCTGACGCTTTAGTGTGGGAGAATTGTGGGACAATGCTTTTGCCTCTCTTGTTAATAGCCACGAATGGGTGTCCTTCAGTTTAAAAATTTACATCATTAAACAAAGAAAAAAAGAATATATTGCCAGTAAATAAGCCTTTTCAAAAACTTAATAGTGTAGAGTGGTATATCTTTCAGGGTTCTCCTTTCACATATTGAACACTGTAAAGCAAAAGATCATTTGTTGAAAGTTATGGTAGGTAATAAAAGACCTCTTTGATGTAAAGCATGTTGCGTATCTGTACCTGATAATAAAAAAAAAAAACAGGAAACATTTAAAAAAAAAATAGGTGTTTTGACTGTGTAAAGAAATTAATAGATATAATAGTCCACAAGATCTAATGTTTTTCACTATGTGCCAATGCTAATTGAGTTGTCATTAATGTGTTTGATTATACCACCTAAATCCTCATATTGAAATAGTCAACAATGCTTCAACGTAACTACAAGAATTTGGACGTGTGAGATAACTTGTTCGACAGCTTCAAAACTTTTATAATATCGTAAACACCTTATATATTCTTTAAGCATGTGATGACTTAGATAAAATTAGTCATCTATGGAATCTGAGAGAGTTATATCTAGATACAGTCACCTATTTATTTCAACCTTCACAGTATTGCCTCGGTCTAGAGATTCTCCTTTTTGTGCTTTCAACCAGCCATTAAACCATAGAAAATCTTCAAAATGCGTTATGATACCATAAAAAATATGATTTATTTTTTTCCTACTTTGCATCTCTTCAATATTAAAATTATTGCCCATTGTACTCCGATTGAAATTTTGAATGATGGTGATATTAGGTCCTATTTATTAGCCTTATAAGAAAGAATTATAAAGTATTGGTTCAAGAGAGATTTATTAATATATGTCATAATTCCATAATTTTGTTTTTTTCGAATAGTTTAGTAGATCTAATTCCTGTGCGCGGGCGACAGATTCCAGAAAACTCCCGTAAACCGACGGCCAATGACCGCCCTCCAATGCTACGGAACGACTTACCGAGATTGTGTACACTATTAATACTTAATAAGTATATAAGGTAATCATTAGAACGTAGTAGTTATTGTATACTATTTATATATCATAACTTTGGAGTTAATTTATAGAAATTTGAAAAATAAAAATCATATTAGCGGAAAAAGTTCTCAAAATTTCACACTTAAACATAATTAGCAGACATCTGAAGCATTCACGTACACAATAATTGGATAATTAGTAGTACCTATAATATTTAAAATTATATAAAAATAATATATAAATTTTAATGATAGTATAAACTACATATATCGAAAAATATTTATAAGTTTAATGAAATAAGATTATACATAAAAAGATATTCTAAAACTATATATACCTATATATTATATAATACTCTATTATAATATATTATATATTACTAATAATATTATATATATATATATATATATCATATTTCTAATAATAAGATGATTTGGTTAACTTATTTGTGTATCTCCTCCGACTACATATATAATAATATATATATCCAACATTTTATACTCCTTTAGATATACCTAATATATATATATTTGAGCTCGAATCTATGATTTAGTGAAGAAATATATAAAAACTTTATTGACCAGTTTATAATAAAAATTATATTAATAAATAAATATCTTATTTATTAGAGCTAATTAAAGAAGGGTTACTATGAATTATCTTTTTAATATTAAGTATTTATGTATTTAATGACAATGGATATCAATTATCTGAATAAGCTAGTTTTTGTGTTACTGAAATAAGATGTAGTTGCAAAGTAACGTAATTACTATATTATAATAATAGTATATTATTATATACGAACTATCTAACATAATATAACAATAAAGGAACATTTATGGTAGGGTTATTATAGAATATATAAACCCTATATATATTAATATATATACTCCTTTATCATTTATATATAATAAATGAGTTTTTTATTCTAAAACAGCAATTACATATATATAGCATATAAATATAAGAAATAAAACTAAGTTATTATCCGCAAAATTATGTAGAAACATTAGTCAATAAATAAATAAAACTCAATGCCCAAAAAATATTTATTATATTTACCTGATTATTTAACGTAAGTATATATAAGTATATATAGTAGTGTTTTTAAAAGAAAGATTAATCACGAAGATAAATATAGTTTGATAAAGCTCACGATTCATTAAGTTATGACATTACTATATAAAAGTTTACTATACCTATATAATATATTAGTCAGTAGGGGCATACTTATAAATACTCATAGTATATATATATTCTATACCGTGAAAGGAAAATCATGATATTGATTGTAGGATATGCAGCGCGTGTCACCAGTTAAAAAGTATAAATATGGCAAAGTATTTAGAGAAATAAAAGCTTGTCTTTTTTAGAAGAGACATGAGAGTAGTTACCTTTCTATATAATTTTAGAAAAAATAACTATATAGAGAAGAAAAAAATAATGAAATTATAACGTAAGTGTTTTCTTAGGCCGTGAAAAAAATTTCATCTTCCACTATAACTTTATCCAATTTAACACACACACACGCACAGAGCTATTTCCGTTCTGTGGAATCCCCAGTGTATTTATTTCGGATCATTCACGCACACACAGTGCTACAATTTCACTAGTCGCAATGTTTGAAGAAGTCTGTTAGAACAACACACCACGGCCGTAGAATGGAGCACCGGACTACGTGTAGCTCACACACCACACAACACAACACACAACAGCAAGATGTAATTGGCCCTCCTGAGGTAAGCAATCATAGGAAATTCACTGCATCGGACATCTATCCTGAGAATGTATGTTGCAGGAACATGCATTTAAGCCCCTCCGAACTGGCCCACGACACGCCCACTCATCTAACACCTTATGGTGTTGTTCACTTTGAGACTACACACATCCAACAGCACACGCACCAGCACACTACACACAAAAGAACGGTCTCAGCCCTGCAAACTTATGTTTTGGCCAAAATATGCAATACCTAGTGGATTAGTTGATCTTGCTTCGGAGACAGTCCCTAGAAAGCTTACTGTCACACACATAAACAGACACCACACACACACACACATTTTTTTATTGTGTTGCCCAAAGATATAATGCATATGTTAAAAAGCTAGCCTCCCTTTGGCGCAGCCGCTAGCTCCCCGCTTATGTCGGCCCTTTTAAATTCCTCAACAGTTCATGATATGGGGCTGACTAAAAGAAAATATTGAAAAACATCATTTAAGAAAATTTAAGAACGTTCGCATATATTATAAAACATTTAGTTAATAGAAAAGAAAAATACATTAAAAAAAAAAAAAAAAAAAATAAAATAAAATACTAATCCGTTTTCTTTCCAGATTGGTAAAAAACGCCTAAAAGTAAAGGTGGTTTACATATACAAACCAATCACGACAAACGAGTTCGCCACCATCCACGATAACAGCGAGAGGCTATACTTTTATTTATTGTGAATTTTAATATGGGGAGTCCGTTTTGATTAGTTACAGTTTTTATGTGTTGTTTTTTTTTTTTATTTTTCCATCCATACCTGCTTATACACTTTATATAGTAACTACTCCACAGTCTTACTACTACGTTACTTCAGTCGGTAATATAAAAAAAGGACCAAAAATTCTTATAACCATACATAAAAAGAGCGTTATATAATAAATATTTGATTCAGAATCGAGTGGGTGTTAAACTTTTTTAAGCGGACATAAGCTTATCTTTGATGGATACAGTTACCGACCATTATGGGTACCGAGATGAGGGAAAAGTAAAAGAGCACCACTTCATGAAGATTCTGCAACCGCTATTTACTCAAGATATTCTTTTTATTCAGAAATACCTTAGATAAACATAAGATAAAAAAATAATGTTACTCTAGTAAAGGATATATGTTTAAGTGCTAATCCAAAAGACTTTCTGGTGAACAAGATTCCACTAGGTTATGTATAGGTTTACTGCATCGTCCATTCTTTTAGGTTTAGGTTTTGGTTTAGGACCTCATTATTCAGCGCTATGAATAAGTTTGTTAGCATACGCCAGAATCAATAATTTGAAAAAAATCAATTTTACCACTGAAACTCAGCTTTGTTTTTTATTCACCGAAAAACCACTTTTGTAATATTAAGTCTTCTGCCTTGTTCACGACTTTAAGAAACACCAGAAACCAACCATTTTTCTTTCTCGAACAATAATTGGTGCGTTCGTTTCTTTCGTTGTATATTTCAGTGTCAACCGAGGTGGCTCTGGCTCCATAACTGAAGTTTTCGGTGCCTTTTTGCCAATGTTAGGGTTAATTATTTGAGATCAGTTTATGTTAAAATTATATTATAGGATCGGAAAATTGTAGGCAATTCAGCTCTTGTCTTCTCTTGGGTTACTCGGGATAATACTTGTAAGGTATTAATTAAAGACTTAATTTCAATTTTTATATTTAGTAATTAGTAATTACTATAATAATGTATATTAATAAATTAAGTAAGATAAATAAATTATTTCCTCTTTTTTGTGAAACACTACTTAAATATTATAACACTTTATTATTTTTATATTTCGTACCTCTAATTATTCATAGGGTCACTACATACTAACTATCAATTTAGAATACGCTTACTCATTTACATCTAAACGATCAATTCTAACTTTCTTCAAATGTCCAGCGTTTGCTTTTATTTCCTCCTTCCCACATTACAACTATCTTCCTTATCTTTCGCTTCATACTCTCTCTCCGCTAGTGATCTTTAAATAGGTTCTCTGCGCCAATGTCTCTAAATTCATCTTATCTCTAAATTCATTCGATCTATCTATTTATTTATATACATATTCATAAATATATATATATACTATATTCATCTCAAAAAATATACATATATGATATATACACTAACAATATTATATATATATACACAACACATATATATATTTAATATATAATATAATATATATATATATTATATATACTAATTATTTTATTATATAATATATTATTAATATTATTATATATATATATAATATATATAAGTATAAGTTGCGCGTAATATACATTAGTTTATGATCAGTCAAGAGACCCTATCAACACAGACCTATACTCATTTTTCACTCCACTCTTACCAACAACAAACATATAAGAGATATTTCTTTACAACTATGGAAATATAATTCTTATATGGGATACACACAAATACCTTGATAACCCTTATTATACATCATCTATTTGAGTCTGTACGGCATGTATATACGAGTTTTGGGGGGTCACAACATTCCCGAAAGCAGAGCTTGGACACGATCAAAAAATTAGCGCTTACCACATCACAAACAATATTGCGTTCGGTGCAGCTAGATCATGCGGTATGGGTGAGTTATAGGACGCTTTTTAAACGAGAGTTGGTACTAACATTCATTTTGAGCTCTGCTCGAATTAGTGGTATCAGATATAATCTGGATTGAGTCGGAAGGTAGAGGCCAAAAGGAGTGGGTCAGCGATGAGCGAAAGTCGGGAAATTGGGATGAACGTCATATTTAAAAACTACAATTGAATTAGTTATCGAGTCACTTATCGCTTCCGCATCAACATCCCGAATCACCATTAACATGGATTCACATTCGTAAACTTCACAATTCGAATTGCAGAGAAGGTTGAAGAGGTTCAATCTTATGACACGACTTTTCTTACTCTTAACCAAACCCATTCACACCTATCTATAACACCCACTCAAACTGCCTAACTTCCTTACACAGTTACTTACCCGTAACTTAACTTGTAATCTAACCCCTTTTCCTAATCCCATTAACCTAACTACCCTAACTCATTTTGTAAACTTTTAATACTAACCTTACACTACTTTTAAAATTAATCTACTTATATTATGTTTGAATCTGAACCCTAATAGTAAACTATGTGTTCTCTCCTCATCGAAGGAAATGTGCCATTTATTCTGAGGCGTCCAAAAGGTACATATTCTTTCTGTTTTAGACTCTCTACTCACCTATTCTGCTTCTTCCTCCTGCGTCAGCGTCTTGCATAGCGTTCGATAATCAATAACTACAAGGAGAGTGATTTTTCATAATAAGCTCCATTAATTACATTCATAAGAGGGGCTCACTTTGTTTCGCTGTCTCTTATTTGCATTAGTATATGTCTCGCATATCTAGCACGTCAATGCAGCAATGCAAGGGCCATTTCATTCGTGGTCCATGGGTCACTGCAATACCCAGTTCACTCCTAGAGGGACCATTTTATTCGGAATATTGGGCAAGGAGCGACACATACATGACGTATTTTTATTCGAGCGGGGGCTTGAAAGTTATTTTATTTTTTCAAAACCCAGGGTTTTATATGAAACTGTGCGGATATGACACAGAATTCAAGAGGGGCACTTGCATTAAGCCGAGGGGGGCATTGTCGGAAGTGCCGGCCCTCCATATTCGGCACCAAGATAAGGATATAATGTCAGCATGACAGAAACTTACAGTCAGAAATGAGCGTATAATACAAAACCATAAAAGGCTGAACCGCCAACACTGACAAAGGGTTACACGGCTAGATAAGGTGAGTGGTAGCAATTATTATGCCACACATCTACGATATAGATCATTATGATATAATTTATTGCATTACCAATTAACAGACAGGTAAAATGGCACAAAGTTGAAGGAGGGTATAATGTAGTCGCGATATAAGAAAATACGCCAATCTGAGTCGAAAAACGATCCTTTAAGGGATTCGTTTTACATGTTAGCACGGCTAGCGCACTTAACAAGCGACTCTCATTTTCTTGGAATCTGTGACCGTGTCTTAAAAAGGTTGTCTTATTTCTATTTTTCTTGTTTTGCACTCGAGCAATTATCATACCCGGGATATCCTAAAAGTATGTCTGCGAGTATTTTGGACCTATACTAATGGGACAAAGGCCGTAGGTTGATAAGAAGAGTTCCAACTGCAAGAGAGCTAATGAGGTATTCGCCTCAAACGCTACATGAGGAAATTATGGTTACTAATACCTTTGCTATAAACTCCCAAATGATTTTCGCAAAATTACAATTATCCTCTTTCAGAAGATCGCCCCGTCGAGATATTATATATCCAAGAGTTTCGGTTGTGCCGCGTTCGAGGCCACCGTACGCGATCATAGAAAAATCAACACTAAATTACTCACCGTACAAGGGGTCGACTTAATGGCCCTTGCCTATTAGTCGAAGCACAGGAGAGAAGACTTGACTTCAAACCCAACTTCGTTTAACTAGGAACTGTAAAATCTCATCATTTGCTTTGAGTTATGGCTTAAAACGAAATCAGCAGTGATTCGGTGTGTAGCTATAAGGCATCATGAATTTTAAAGCACTGTTCATAATAACTATCCGGCACATGTACCGAAAGACGAGATTACTCAGATCCCCCTTCTTCTTGCCGCATTTACGCCCGGGCAAGCCTGGTGAGAGAGTCGGCAGGATGACACGACATCCTGGAGGCAGGTGAAAGACGTTTAACAAATGATCCGCTAAGAAAACGACTACGATAACTTGGGGACATGATGGGCAGGTAGCTTGCGACCTCGGAATCGGAGACGGAGTCGGCCAATTCACAATAGTTTGGATTATCCGGGGAATTTCTGTCGGAGTTCGAGCGCCCCCTCCAGCAAAGCCGCGAGTTGGGGTGGATCGGGGTGAGGTCATCCGATACTCCGGGCGCGATGCAGATAAGTAACTTCTAACACTAGCAACAACACATATAAATGAGAAAAAATTAGACTAAAAAAAAAGATCGAGGAAAAGTATTATGATTTAAGGGAAAAATAGGAAGGCCGACTGGTTTCGGTAGGAAATCGAAAATCTTAAATACGGGGGTATATATGGAATAAGAATATATAAGAATGCGGAAGCGATAGATAGAGGGAATGGCCTCCGAGAAGCAACATGATATATTATCTAAGTATAAGATTGGCTATCGGATATATATATGAGCATCCATAGGTTGACTGTGAATAGCCATCATTAAGAGCGTATAGTGTACCGTATAGAGTTATATAAACTAAATATTATTATTATACGTAATATCAATAATATATATATAAAAAATAATATATAACTAAAACTGTTTTTGATGGGTACCGCATTACTATTTATTTAAGGCGTATTGAGAAGTATATATATATAGTCTGTAAGAAAATATAAAATATATTAGGTATTATAACTATATATAGATCCGTATATAGTAATAGTGAGTCTAGACCTTAAACCATTTATAAGGTATATAGGTGAATTTATCACTAGAGAGCACTTATATATGAAAAAAAGAGACCTAACAGAGTGCTAAATAAATCAAGTAAAGGTCGATAAGGATTAAGGTTGAATAATAATATGAAAACAGAAGTACAGGTCAACTGTAAATACTGAAGTATAGAAGTTTTATCAGATATATTAAGTAATAAATCATCTTCCAGTACAACTCTACCAATATATTGAATCATCTCTTCCTCAACTTTTTATTGAACAATTCATTTATAACTTTCATATTTTTTTGCTCACTAGTAACTTATGAGGCTCCGTAGTATGCATGATATAGTTAGTCGAATATTATTTTAATAAATTATATTAATTATTAAATGTAATATATATAGCTTCCTTGCTTTAGCCTTTCGTTACTATTTCAGAGTTATTGTTAGGTGGCTATGAGAGAAAATAGTCTATATAATGATCACTTTTTGAGTTAACCAATTACCTGTAACAAGGGGTTTCTTTTTGGGTAGAGCAAAATATGTAATGATGTCTCAAAGAATAAGTGACTTGGAAAATCGTTATTTTGGAACTTCACCAATTACTTAAGAACCACATTACCATAAGTAGTAACTTTAACATACAAAAAAATAAACATCAAAAATAAAACATTAACATTATGTATAATATATTATAATTAAATAAAATACAATAGAATTGGTATAGGGGAAAGGTTGTTGGTTGTCTGTAGTGGTGCTTATTTTTCTTTATGTTCTACCTCACACATCTTCCATCTCCCTCCAAATCTTTCTATTTCACGTGGAATTTATTTTGTCTACCTAAATTTAATACCCTATATTTACATTTAAAGTTAAAATAAAAAAATCAGATAAAATAACTTAACTAAGAATTCATAATTTTAAAAAGATTTACAAATAAAAAAATAATACTATACATAAAAAAAAAAAAGCTCCTATAACTCTCAATCATGCCGATGGTTTTTTTGTGTAACAATGATCGTATTTCGACTCCGTTTATGATCTCGTCATAAGATTCTCCTGGTTCTTGCTAAATTAAAAAATAATAATAACAATTAATTTCAATAGCCAAATATTATAAGTGATCTATTGATTAATATATTTTATAATATATACTATATTAGATTTATCTTATTGATACTGCTCTTGACGATCTATATATTTATAATAAATTGATTAATACTTATTAATTACATATAAAATTCAAAAATTTTGAAAACAATTTCATAGATATTATTTTTAAACATACCCTAAATACAGTAAATCAGTAAAATCAGTCTGTATATATAAATATATATATCTATATTATATATATATATATTTAAATATCCTCATATAAATCAGTAAATCAGTAAATCTATCAGTAGCACCCAACCCTACCTCTACTTGTCCAATCATAAAGGGGGTATGACCTATGAAATCTCTTTGAATGGTAATCTCGGATCTATTGATCTAAGCTGGTCAAAATTAATTTTTACTATTTGATGATATCCGGCAATCTTCTTTTACGATCCCCTAAATTTTGTTTTTCAGAGATAAATATCAACAACTAATATGACCCACATCTCGCGAAGTTTAATAACCAAGTTTATTACTCTCATTATTGACTTGTCAATATATTATTATTATTATTATTTTATTAGTATCATATTTTGATTATTATTATTATTATTATTCTATATTTTGACAAATGATTACTTAATATTATTTGAATTCTTCAATTATTATTGAATTAATTATAAATCTTTATTTGTTATTTATATTTTAAATTTAAGGTCAATTATTATATTTTTTTACACTTGTGGTGGGTGTTGATTTATTTATTCATAAAACTATTAGTTATATTTATTATAATCATAACTCATCTTAGAATCAATTTAAATTAATTATCTAAGTAAACATTTTATAACTCTTTTACATATTAATCATTATTCAATTATTCTATTATTATTAAATTCTTTAATTATTAATTATGCAATATACGAGATCTAATTACCATTTCTGTCATTTTATAGCCTCATTGTTGTGAACATAATGATCTATTGATTCTATTCGATTCAATTGATCACATTTCGAGATTATCACTAGGTAAATGGATATTAACATAGTTACGTTCATCTGTTTTTGTTTTGGTTGGTTAGTCTGGGGTTTGTTTTTGTTTGTGGTGTTTGGGTGTTGGTTGGTTGTGTTCTAGGGTGTTTGTGAACATAAAAACAGTAATAGTTTAAAAGCTAGATCCATAAAATATGAAAACATAAAACGTGTTATACAAACAATTTAACACACAAACAACTGGAGCGACGATAGGTAGTATGTGGTGGCAATTTAGAACACAGCTGACTTACCATTAACAATAGCCTGGTCATTAGTCAATAAAAAAGTATGCGAACATTACAATGCGGGATTTATATAAACCACATTAAACTAGTAAATATATTATCCTTCAATCGAACAACTCTCAAAACTAAGGAGCCGTCGAACCGACTACGCGGTCACGATTCTACATTTGCAAAAAAAAAAAAAAATAAAAAATAAAAAAAAAAATTTAAATTGAGGTAATTTTATACCATAACCGCTGGTGTCT